>QEPC01004899.1:2472300-2492050 GCA_003113815.1 Sphenodon punctatus
TAACTGTTAGTCTGGTGATCTGCCTGCTTTTAAACCTGGAAGAGGAGGTGAATATAACCTGCCTAACTGAAATTGCTGGATTAAGTAATGTAATGTCCATCCAGTGTTAACCCTGGGAACTCCTTGCTGCTGGCTGGGTTATGCCCTGGCTCCACCTACCGTATCCCTGGCTCCGCCTACCATATCCCTGGCTCCGCCCCTAGGCTAGGCTCCACCCCTAAGCCCACCGGCCCGGCCTTACTACCCCAGTGCCCCTCCAACATCAAAACCCACCAGCCGCCCCTGATTATTACACATTTATATAGCACCAGTAGTGTACCTAGCACTTTACAATTGTTATTATTAGAAACAGGTCCCTGCCTAGTGGGCTTGCAATCTAAAATGGACACGGGTAAGGGTAACACACAGGGAGAGACAGACACACACACATTCCCATTGATTATAGATGCGGAGCTGAGGCTGAGAGGTTGTGACTTGCCCAAGGCCACCCAGTGAGTTCATGGCTAGGACAGGATTCAAATTCTGTCTTCCTAGGTCCAGGACCTTTTCCGCTACACCACACTAGCTATTGGCTAGCAAATGTAACCCCGATTTCTAAGACGGGCTCCAGAGGTGACCCTAGTAGATACTACAGACCAGTAAACCTGACATTAGTACCGGACAAACTGGTGGAGACCCCAAACCACGGTCTCCCAGGTCCGAGTTCAGCACCTTAGCGGCTACACCAGGGGTTCTCAAACTTTTTTCATTTGCGGACCCCTGACCTGTTTTGTGTGGATGTGGGGATCCCTTCGGGGTCAGGCAGAAGAGAAGCAACTTGCTTCTCGCGGACCCCCTCGGCGTGCCCCAGGGGTCTACAGAGCACAGGTTGAGAACCACTGCGCTGCACCACACTGGCTCTGAGCTGGTTCCACACTGATTCATAATTGAAGAGCTCCCACCCCTCAGTTCTGCTTGTGTTCTCTGTTTTACATTCCTTCTTCCATCCAAATTCTGAGCAGGTCAAGGTGAGAGCCGCAGGGCCCCTCCTGGCACCCATGGCCACTTGGGCTGCAGCATTTCTGAAAGACAGGAATGCACGTGTTTATCCATTTCTAGCCTCCTCCTCCTCCTCCCACTTCTGAGCCCTGCAGCCCGTCCTGAGCACACCCACTAGGGGGTGTTGCCCTCGCACACTCATGCATGGAAACGGCTCTGCTGCAAGGACGTGGAGGGGGGCGTGAGCGGAGAGCAGTGGCCTGCCTGTGTGCAAAGGTCAGCTGGAGGGTGCGATGAGATGTATCAGTTCCCCTTGGTGCCACCATTTCCCTGCCTCTCTGAGGAATTCATCTAATTGATGCCTACTAATACTTTGCTGAATCTCTGCAAACCCCAGCTGTGAATATTTATCAGTCCTCCTTGGAGTTAAAAAAAAAAAAAAAACGGGGAGGGGAGAGTGATATCTCAGGGCCCAAAATGAATTTCCTCATCCAGCCACATGCTGTCCTTACCGTGGATCCCGCACCATCCCAGAAGGTTACCCCACATTATTTTGCAACTGAGTTTTTGTCCCTCCTGCAACTTACTTCTGGATAAAGAACACCGGGCATAAGGCTCGAGGAACTGACGTGCAGTGACCTTACAGCAGAACTCCATGTAGGAGAACAGCAGATACCCCTATGATGTCTATTAAAGGTGCCAAATTACAGCCATCCAAATTCAGGATAAACAGATAACCGAGAGAAACGGTAGACAAAGTAGGGTGTAGAAAACAGCAGGTGTGGGAACCTGCAGGTTTGGACTGGAGTTGCATGGGGGAACTGTTTGAAGGGAGCACCACACGTTCTCGACTCACACACGCGCGTGCACGCACACACACTTCTAGTGCCCCCTTCAAAACAGTTCCACCCTCATACAATTCCAGTCCCAACATGCAGGTTGTTACAGCAGGGGTCTCAGTTAATGTGACCATTGGTCCTGTTTTATATAGGACAGTCCTGTTTTTTGAAGGGCTTGATGATTGTCCTTTATTTACGCATTTTTGTCCTGTGTTTTCCACAAGCTGCCGGCGCTGCCACTTTCATTCTCCCCTCTCCCCTCCTCCAGGGGGATTCACTTCCGGGCAGGGACAGTGGTGTTGGCAGCATGTGGACTCCGCATTCCCAGCACTGGAGGTGGGACGGGCGAGAGGGGGGGCATTGCTAGGGTTACCATAGCGTCTGGATTTACCAGGACATGACCACTTTTTTGATCCACCCAACCCCATTCAGGAGGATTTTTTAAAATATGCAGCCACGGCTGGGATTTTGCTGGTACTGTTGCATTCCCTTCCCCACCCCTCATCCAGTGTTTTTTGCTCAGCCCTGACTGGGGGAAGGAGCCCTGAGCCAGCTGTGCTTTTCCTCTCTCCCCCGTGTCCTGTATTCTCTCCCCCATGTCCTGTATTCTGGGGATGTGTCAGTGGCCACCCTAGCCTCAGTACAAGATAGAACCTAAGAGATCGTTTATCTTGATGGCCATAAAATTGAAGACAGCTACTAGTTTCCCCATGTTTTGAGAGTCATGGGACTGGAGGTCCTAGATTAAACATCGTAATGGGCTCCTCAGGAGTGGTGGCGGCGGGTGCAGGACCCGGCTCCTGGTGTCAAGCGTCTGGGAGCTGCTATGGGTGGTCAGTCCCCAGCTACCAATCCTTGTCAGTACAGCATCGAGGCTGTTCTAAATTACCCCTCGTGACTGGACTAGGAGCCTGGGGGTGAACGGAGGGAAGCATGAAGGTGACTGACTGCCCCTTTTCCCACTCCCACCCCCTTCCTCCTGCCCTGAAGGCTGAAGGAAATATGTTGTAAAACCCCATGAAAATACCCCTGTCTCTCCCTCCCAGACATGCTGAGTTTGGAAAGCTTTTCAGCTCTTGAGGCACCCCAGGTCAGCTGAGGCTGGGCTGGCTGGGTGTTTCAGATGCCAGCATTGATTTCCTAGGAGGCTGACACAGGATACGTTTTCATTGAAAGGCTAAAATCCTACCCCAGGACAGAGTTGTATTCTTGCCAGCTCAGGGACTCAGCCAGGGACTAATGCATTAGTCTGTCAGGCCATCTGCTCTTGAATACGCCGGCTTAAATCCGGGTCAGTCTGCTAGAAATGCTCGAAGTTTAGAGGTTTTACTGACGCTGACGGCTGCAGCGTTGGGAAATCCCTGTTCCTGGCACCAGAAGGATAATGCCGGGGTGTGCTGCCTGCTCTTAGCCAGTCCCTCCACATTGCCTCGGAAAATGCTGGGTGATTTGTTTGCTAGGCTTCCTGATGGTGCATTTACACCCAGCCTAAACTCCGTGTCTTCACTTTCAAGACACGACATGGTCTTGTTCTTCCCTATCTTTCTGACCTGGTTTCCTGCTATGCCTCCACTGAGAGAACTTCACTCGTCCTCTGCCACCACTCTCGCCCACCCCAGAGGCTCCTGTTCCCCAAACCATCTTCATCCCTTCTCCCATGCTGCCCCCTACATTCAGGATTCCCTGCCCAAAAAACTACCCTCTCCTCCCTCCCTCCTGACCTTCAAATCCATCCTAAAAACCTACCTCTTCCATCAGGCTTTCCTTAGCTCCTCACCTCACAGCCTTCCTTCCCACTAACAAGCCTTCTACCGTCCTGTCCTTCAAGACCCGCCGCCCCCCCCTTCTCCCCTGTAACTAAGCTAAGTATGTGCACCCACAACTTCATGAATGTATCCCTGTCTTTCCCTCTGTGCCCCTCTCCCTCGTTTCTCCTCCTCTGTCCATTCTAGATTGTTATCCCCTCCTGTCTCAAATTCATGATTGTTCAGCTCCTGGCCCTCTATAAATAATTGACAATAATACTGAGTACCTCCATGTCACAGTTTTATTCTCTGGAGAAATGATTCACAGAGAGATTTTTTTTGCTTCCCATAAAGTTCACAGACTGCATGCGCACACACACACACACCCAGACGCATTTTCATAGGTCTTGAACAACTTCCTTCTTCCCACCACATAACTCCCCAGTTAATGTGCCCTTCCCCTCTTGCCTGGTCCTGGGAAAGCTGCTGAGGTAAAAGGGACCCCATCTTGGCCTGTGCTGGTAGCCAGCCTGCTTATCTGCAAATCCATGCTTGTATTTCATAGGAGCATTTTTTTGCAGGCGGATATCTGCAAGGAACTGTAACCAGAATGATTGAGTGTCTGGGAAACTCCACAGCCAACATTGCTGCCTAAGAAGCAGATTGCAAAATACAGCGGTGGGAGGTGTTGGTGGAGTTGTGCTGAAAGGAACAGCTGAAAGAATCCGAGTTCAGGGTTTGGAAGGGACCTCAAGGGTCATCTCGTCGAGCCATGCTTGGATACAGGATTTGCACAGCTACAACATCCCCAACAAATGTCTGTCCAGCCTCTCTTGGCAAACCTTGCTGCACAGCTATTAGTGTTAGGGAATTCTTCCTGATAGCTAATCCATGATTTCTAGTCCCGCCCTCTGTGGCGGGGCAGAACAGTTCCTTGATAGTTTCCTTTGTGGTAGCTCTTTAGATATTTGAAAACTGCTCTCACATCTCCCCTTAAGCTTCTCTTTTCTAGGCTAAACATACCCAGTTCCTTCAGTCTTTCCTTATAGGACTTGCTTTCTAGACCCTTGATCATCTTTGAACAAATGAGCCTAGCAAAATGGGCCTTCCTTGTGCTGGGATTTCAACCACCAGTGCTCTGCCAGGCCTGGCAAAGAACTTTTACTCTCTGCCTGAATCACAAGCAGGAACTTTTCGGCTGCCTAAGATGGACACCAGTGCTTCAGATCTGAGCAAGTCCTTGGTTCTGCTGACCAATGGGGAGGGGTCCCCTAAGGACCCTCTAGACCGCAAAGTGGAGGCCTTCTTCAGACGAAACTTTGGAGTGGCCGGCCTTTCTTGCAGAGCCGCTGCAACAGCATCTACTTTTTCCAGAGCACTGGCCCTGTGGATGAAAGACCTGAACGCCATCACACCCAACAAGGAGTTTAAAGATGGCCCTTAAGAAACTGTCTGTCACTGCATCCGTCATACCAGGTGCGACCCTGGATGCTGCCCAGTTTTTGGCTCGAATCATGGCTAGCAGTGTGGCAGCCAGGAAAACCATGTGGCCGAGATCCTGGAAAGCCGATTACCAGGAAAAGATGGTTCTCACAGTGGCTCCATACTCAGGGGACAAGCTGCTCGGGGAACTGATGTATAAGGCAATGACGGAGGAACCCGAGAAGAAGAAAGGTCTCCCAGTGAATACACAAAAGAAGGACTTCAGGAAAAGACCTTTTTGTCAAAGCTCTCGGCCCTTTCGTTCTACCCGCCACCCCGCACCCCGCCATGGGGGATATGACTACAACTGGTCCCGGTGGCAAAGGAACAACAAGCCTTCGGGGCAGGAATCTAGGCACCAGGTCCGCCGGGACAAGCTCCCAGTGGCAGGAGCTTCCTGTCTCCAGACCCACCACGACCGCGGCTGTCGGGGGGTGTCTCAGGCTCTTCCATCAAGCCTGGTTCACCTCCTCCACCGATCGTTGGGTAAGAGAAACAGTAGCCAGAGGCTGCTGTATAGAATTTCTGACGTATCCAACACCAATTTTCAAGATGGTTCCAGAGTCGCGTTCTCTGACCAAGCCCACCACAATGTTAGTGGCTATCAACCAGCTGTTGCAAATAGGTTCGACGGAGCTGGTTCCAGTAACTCTGAGGTTCCGCGGTATGTACTCCATCTTCTTTACCGTCCCATAGACGAATGGGGACATCAGAGGCATACTAGACCTAAAAGGGGTGAACTGATTCAACCACCACTAAGGGTACATACCATTTAAGCTCCTTAAATTTGAAACTGGGTTATTCCATTGCAGAGGAGATCTTGGAAAATATAGAATTAATGGTAAGGCAGTGGACCACTTTGGCCCACTCTGTCACACTTTGGCCTGTACATGGGTGCAGGCGTTGCCAGATGTTGGCCCGGGATTGTCCTGGGCCACGTCCAGGCTGTGATCCCGGAAACTTCCAGGGTCACAGCAGGCTGGGCACCGATTGGGGCAAACTGGGCCAGAGCGTGTTAACATGTCTGTTCCTGCTGGCCTGGATCAGGTCCACCATGGTTGCCAGTCATAGTGGGGTCTC
This sequence comes from Sphenodon punctatus, assembly GCA_003113815.1. NCBI lineage: Eukaryota > Metazoa > Chordata > Lepidosauria > Sphenodontia > Sphenodontidae > Sphenodon > Sphenodon punctatus. The sequence continues at coordinate 2,478,425 of QEPC01004899.1, forward strand.
GGGCGTTGGGCAGTGTGGGGGCGGTGCTGAGTGGCTGCATATTTGTGCCCCTCCCAACCCCCAGGCCCAGCTGTGTGAACATTTGTTCCACCATGTCGGCGGTGGTTCCCCGACCCAGGCCCGGTTGTAAAAGCAACACACTGCGGCCACATTTGTAAACGCCCATCATCACCAATAAATCAAGGTGCGTTGACAGCATTCCGTCCCATTCTCCTCAATGGGACTTTTACCAGTGGCATATTTTGCGGATCAAGCTGTGAATGACCCGTAAAAGTGTTTTGGAAGCTGTAGAGAGAGGGGGTAGCTGCTGTGTTGGTCCCAAGTGTAAGAGAAGAAGACAAAGTAGTTCCAGTGTTATCTTTCATTGGACAAACTGTAGCTGGTGAGATTATCCAAGCTTTCAGGCCACCCAGGGCCCTTCCTCAGGCATGTAACAAATCAGAACTATAGACTGAGCAAGTGCAGAACAGATATTCATGAAAGGTGGCAGCAACTAGACTGAGAATGGAGAGAGAAAACCAACATGGGAGGGGGCTGATGGATATTTAGCTGTAAGAGGTCAGGAGACAATAGGTAACAGGAGCTACAGATAGAGAAGTCTGCTAAAGCAACACTTAGTGACATGCCAATTGTTATTGATTTGTATTTTCACTATGTATTATGTTATTTCATTTATTGTATTGTATATTTAAAATGTTTCATAAACCGCCTCGAGTCGTGATCCGTGAGAGAGGCGGTATAGAAATATTAAATGAAAATGAAATGACTGACGCAGGGCCTTGAGCAGCACAAAAATTGGCATAATCACCAAAAGCAGTTGATCCCATAAAAGATCACCTGAACTACTTCTTCTCCATCTCCTTTGGGAGATGGGGCTGTCATCTTTTGAGAACATTGTGAGATGCTTTATGCCGATATACTTGAAGATCTCTCCAATAATTTGGTCCTTTTGCATTCCTTTAGAATTGCACTCTTACATAAAGCATTCCCCCATATGGACCTAGATTTTGTTGTTGTTTTGTTTAATTAGGTTACTAGGCCCCAGAGATGAGGCGCTTCTGGTTTAGATATTTGACTGCAGAACCAGTGTAGTATAGTGGATAAGCTGCTGGTCTTGGACTTGGGAGTCTAGGGTTCAACTATGATCTTAGCTCGTTGGGTCATCTTGGTACTTGCTTATTTGTGTCAACCTCACTTCCCCATCTGTAAAATGGGAGTAATAATTATCTTTTTCACAGGACTGTTGTGAGGGTGTGCTCTATCAGGATTATAAAGTGTTTTCAACACTGAAATTTGTATAGAAGTTATTAACTTCTGTAACTACATGGAAACTATAGTTAAGTCAAGTTGCACTCTGTTCAAATCATGAAAATTCTACTCGTAAAACTGAGATGATTTATCCTATCGCTGTGAAAATTTGAAGGGAAGATCAATCGGGTGAAGGGTAGAAGCTGCCCAAATATCAGACAGATCAGTTGAAAACTGGCTAAGTTATAAGAGTTTGGAAATTGGAGATGGAAGTGTTTTTCTGGGGTTTGCCACCAGTTTTCTTGACAATGAAATGTGTGTTTAACATTATTCATCAGGAGGTGTAAAGGGTACAGAAAATTCAAGCATGCATTCTAGTCCATTCCTGAGTTTCGAATTTTGAAAATCCGTCATGTAGTTTTAAAGATACGACATTTTGCAGTTCCCATGTTCTCCTATGGAGAGAAAATAACGTATCAAATCTGCGTGAGAATTTAAATTTCTAACACGGGTTGCACATGAGCAAGAGAAACTGCAGCCCCAAACACAACATGCACAAGATTCCCGCGCAGGCTCAGCCAAGGGGAAGGCGATGGCGAGATTGAACAGTGGGGAGGGGGCACTGCTTGGATGCCATTTGCATTTCCTCCCCCTGGCGTGTCGCTGCTGCTACTGCTGTTGTTTTCATGGAGGGGGTACGGGCTGAGGGCCCCCCCCCCCATTCTGCCTTTGTTTTCACTATTACATTGAGTCCTCCTTCTCCCCCAACCAGGAGGGTCACTGTTCCCCGTGCCTAGTGCCTGTGAGCTAGGCTGGGGAGGCGAGGGGCGGCTGCAGCTGCTGCCTGAAGAGAACAGGGTTCAGGGTTGGGTGGCGGTCGAGAGCCAAAAGGAGGAGGCATAGGGAGCAGACTGTGGGTGTAGGGGGCACAGGGAGCGGGCTGCAGGTCCAGGGTAGGGGGAGAGAGGGAGGATGCCCCTGTCCCTGGCAGGAGGACTCCTGGAGTAGAGAGAGGAGGCGCGAGGTTCAGGGGGTGCCCTGGGGGGCATAGGTGGGGGAGGGCTAGGAGAGACAGCTTGAGGCTTGTGTGTGCTCAGGATGAGGAGAATCCAGGGCATGGATCTCTGACATGGTTCCACTCCCTATTCTTGTGTTCACATCCCCATCTCTGCTTCCTTACCCTTGGGAGGAAACAGGTTGGAGAGGAGGGACACCTTGCAGGGCTTCTGGGTTGGGTGTGGGGAGGCCCTCCTATGAAGAGGAAGTTAGGCTCTGCACAGGAATGGAGTTTAGGGGGTTAGAGCAGGGGGTCTGGGAGCTAGGACTCCTGAGTTCTCGGGAGCGGGGGGGGGGCAGGGAATGGAGTCTAGGGATTTAGAGCAGAGGGGCTGGATCTCTTGGACGAGAGCACGGCGACTAGGTTAGAACAGAGGGACTCGGAGCCATGACTCCTGAGTTCTCTGGGAGGGGAGTGGGTGCTAGTAGTTAGAGCAGGGGGAGATGTAGTGTTCTAGGAGGAGCAATTTAGTGTATTCCCTTTTCAAAAACCATGGAAATTATAGGATCAAAAACTGTAGGGTTTAAGAGAGGAGTTAAGGCTCTTACAAATTCAAGCATGCTCCAAAAAGCATGACAATTGTAAGTTAAGACCCGTGCCTGAGCTTGCACACCACGTAAGCAGTAAAGATGTTGTACAGTCTCACTTATTGTGCTCGCTTGCAACGTAGGCCGTTTTTACATGGACCGTGGGAGGGGGGGGGCAGTCGGCGAGCGTGCCGCTGCGGGGGCCATACACGGGGGGAGGCGTCCGGTGGATGCACCATCTCCACCCGTCTCCACACACAGAACAACCCGGCTTTTCGCCAGGTGCTCGTGCGTGGAGGTGGGTGGAGACGAGTGGCTTGCGGGAGCACGCACCCACTCACCGCCACTTTCACACAGGCACTTCCCCACGTGTCCGCCGGGGGGATACGTGGGGGAGTGTCTCATGTAAAAATGGCCGTAGAATCCATTCACCCGCACTTTGCCTTGGTCTCTCAGCCCCAGTCCTCTTCCTCTACAGGTTGGGGGCAACCTTAAAACTAGGGACAGCAGGGAGCTGACCCCCTGCTTTTCTGCATATGCTTTTATTTGGTTTGAGGAGAATGGGGCAGCTAAGTACGGTGAGGCTGCATATGGTGGGAATCAGTTTGATGGATGTGGGATGCGTAGAGAGAGAGAAGACTGGGGGCGGGGGGGGGGAGTATTTTTATGGGGAGGGGACAGCCAGGTGCTGGGGGAGTGGTTATGGGGGACAAGGCTGAGATGCGGGTGATGTGTATGCACGGTCGAAGCTGGGGGCAGTGTCGGTAAAGGCTGGGAAAGCGCTGAGAGGGGTGGATATGGGGGAGCTGGTTCAGAGAGCCTGAGAGACGTCGTGTGTGCGCGGTCGAAGTTGGGGGCAGGAGGAAGTGCATGTTATTATGATTACAGCTGCTGAATGCAGGATTCTTGGACTTTCCTCTGCAAGACGTTGCACTGGCCAGTCTCAGAGAAAGGACCCTGCATGAGGTGGGCCGTGGGGCTGATTCAATCTCACAATTCTGTGAGAAGCCTGGAGTTGCCAAGTGCCTGTTTTCTGTGACCTTGATGGCTCCCTTCTGTCTCCGCTTCCCTGCCCGTTAAACAGGGATGCCCCTGCTGATCTTCTTTGCTTGGATGTTGCCCTGATCGTTTTAAACGAATGTTTGGAAAGCTGGGTGTCGGTGAAACCCTAAACCCAGATTACATTCTTCCACAGAGTTTTGGCACCAGGAAGAAACTACGGCGTTTACTTTTATTTTGGTTTATGGTTTTTTTTTTAAAAACCAAAAAAACCCAGCTTCTCCGTTGCGTGTTTCTCTCTCAACCAGCATCCCTTGTACTTTGAACAAGGTTTAAAATTACCCGCACCAAACAGTGTGAATCTGAACGTACTCTCCTTTCATGTGGCAAATTTTAGTCCTCGTAGGTAACCGAATGTCCTGTAGGTGGCGCTTACGCTGCAAGGATTAATGGACCAGCTCTACAAGGCTGGAGATGACTGAGAGGTGCATCACACATGCCGCAGTTCTGAAAGTCCTCCTTTAGGACCTGGAAATTATCTGTGATCCAAACCTCCTATTAATGCTGGGGGCTTCTATCCGTAAGCCAGTCTGCTGCTAAATTCTGCTGCTCTTGCTCATGATTTTCCGGCATGTCCTCTATTAATCTCCCTGCTGAAGGCATGATAACTTATTCCAGGCTAAAAATTTGGCATTAAAAAAAAGTACTGAATGCAAGAGCAGTTTCCGTTTGTAACCCAAAGCAGGTATGGCGATTTACAGGATTCCCTATTGACGCATGTCCTTGTGGGATGCCTGCTGAGGCTAGGCCCCACCAGGCATGTTCTGGCAGTTCAGCCCCAGATGGCATTTTATTTATTTATTTATTTATGTATAAATATTTGTCAGCCGCCCCCTCATGCCTACAGCCATCGTGGGGCGGCTTACAGCATAAAAACACACAATAACATTCATTAAAACAATGTTTTAAAAATACAATCCCCCCCACCCCACCCTCCCACTCTGGGAGGGCGGTCGGGGCCCCAAAAATAGGGTGCTGGGGGACTGACATCCCAGTCCCTCAATGGGGGCCCGGGTTCCCTCCCCTTAGCTTCTCCCCAAACAATCTTTTAGGTTAGGGTTTCGTTCCTGGCTAGGGTCTCTGTCCGGCGTGTTGTCACACTCTTTAAGGTTGGTCCCCTCCAACGGGGTTGACCGCCTCTTCCGTGGGCCCCTTTCTATGGTAGCTGGGCTGCAGTCTGCCAGGACAGACTGAAGAAAAAGGGGGCAGTATGGCCTGCCGCCCTGCTCCACTGCCTTCTCCTTGTGGGCCGGGCGGCCTGGCCTTTTGACCCCGGCGCGGCCGGTAGCTCTCCCGCTGGGCCTCCCCTGCCCAGCGGCAGTGTGGCTCGATCCAGTGATGTCATCGGGACGGGCCAGAGAAGCGTTTCCCGTTTCCAGTTCAACCATGTCACCAGGGAGGGAGCCCGGCGCGATGGAGGCAGCTGCCGCAGGGGAGCCCTTACACCTGGCATTTCCCCAAGCACTTTGCCAGTGGGGGCTAATTAGCTTTCATTGAAATCAGTTGCTAGCGGAGCGTCAGGGAAACGCACTGGGTTCCCGCCCCTGGAGAGAGACGCTCTGCATTTGCCCACCGAGCCAGTAGATTATGGGCAGTAACAGCCCAGGTTTCTCACTAGAGTAGCCATCTCTCCAGCTTTCGGCCCAGAGTCTCCGGGCTCCATGGGAATCCCCATTTTCTTCAGGTCAGCCAGGGGTGCCTGTGGCTAACCCGGAGAATCAAGGCTGCAGGCAGGGCCAGCCTTAGCACTGGGTGAGCTGGGGCAATCGCAGGGAGTCCTATGTTCTACGCCCGGAGGACCCTGCTGCCATGGCCCCGGTTTTCATCAGGGATGTGTAGGGATGCCACGCCCTCCCAGCAGGGCCCAAACATGGAGAGGGTGCCCCAAGGAGATGTGGCTACCGAGGCCCCCACATTTTGTGTTCACCCTGGACTCAAATTCTAAGGCAGATCCTCCTGGCTGCAGCGAATTATCCTGTCAGAAAGGGCGTGGGCCCTAGGGACTTTCCCTCCCGCTATCCGACACTGCCCAGCCCCTATGGAGTGCTTGGATGTCACAATGCTTCATTAGGGTGGGATTACGTCAGATAGGGGGTGTGGCATTCCCTTTGCTCCTCCCCCTTTCCAATGTGGCCCCATTCCCTGAAGTCTAGTGACATCACAGCGCTCAGCATGGGGTGGAATTATGTCAGCAATGGGCACAGCCCCCCACCCCCTTTCTGAGGTGGCCTCCCCACGCCCTGTGGTGTCGCAACCCACTGTAAGGGGTGTGGCTTTGTCAGAAATGGGTGGAACCACCTTGTTGCCCCTTTTCCTTCTGAGGGAGACGACACCTCCAGTCTCCAACCAGTCTTCTTTATCCCAAGAGTTCCCGAACCTTTCGCCCGTATGATACTTAACTATAATTCCGTGAGGAGCCCAAACAGCAACAAAGACATACAGCGTCTATCCAGTGTCAGTTGGGATTGAGACTGCCGCCCTCTCCTCCATAGATGGTGCAACCCCACCTGGGGTCCTGACCCACCATTTAGGTGGGCCTCAGGGGTAGCAGAGCCTGGGATGGGTATGGAGTTCAGTGTCTTTGCCCATCTAGTCTCATTGCAGAGACCAAATGTCATTTTGCCACCTTGAATGGGTATGAAGTGCCCTAGAGGTGAACTACTCTGTAGCCCGTTACTCTTATTTAGCATTTCTATGTCTCTTTCAGCATTCAAAGTGCTTTAAAATCCTTATCTAGTTTGTCCTCACAATAACAACCCTGTGAGGTGGGTCATCATTTTTAGCCCCATTTTATAGATGGGGAACTGAGGCTGAAAGAGAGTTACTTGCCCAAGACCGCCCAGTAAGTTCGTGGCCCAGATAGAATTTCATAAAATCCTAGAGCTGACAGGAACTGCAAGGTTATTGAGTTCAGCCTCCTGTTGGGTGTGGGATTTACCATACATAGATCATTGCAGACATAGGCTCATCCAGTCTCTCCTTTAAAACCTCCAATAATGGAGAATCCACAACTTCTCAAGGTAGAGCCGGTTCTGTTGCCTGACTGCTCTTGCAATCAGGAATTTTTGCTTGATGTTCAGTTTAAAACTCTGCAGCTTGTTCCTGTTGCTTCTTGTCCTGCCTCCATGGGCAATTGTTCTCCATCTTCTTGAAGCTTAGTCTCCCAAACCCAGGCCCAAACCATTCTCCTGTACCATTCAGAATCCTATAAGGATCTCTATGAAACAGCCAAAAAACAGGTGCCATTTTTAACATACTTGCAAATCCCAAACCAAATTGGCGCTGACTAGGAGAAGTATTTTAAGGAGTCACTGTAATCCTGGGTTCAAATTCTGTTTGCCTTTCAATAAGTCTCATTGCAAAATCATGGCACAACTCTGAAGCTTCACCAGTCTCTTTCATAGAGAGGCCTTGGAGCCCAAAGAGTGGGAGAGGAGAGGTGAAACATGACCAGAGAGTTGCACAAGAGAAGGCCTCTTGTCATCTCTGTGCATCGTAATTGGCCAGACGATGATGTCCGAAAGCCATCTGAAGACGCAGCACCTTCACCGTAGGTGGATGGGAAACAAAGGCATAGTTTAATATTTCCTTCACTCCAGGATACATTCTCTGGATCAACCAATAGGTGGAACATGCTTCAAGTAACGGAATCAATCACCTCTGGCCTTCTTCCTGTTGGCTGGTTGAAACCGACATTTTGGTGTGTGCCTTTTTCTCCTTCCTTCTCATCCCCCCATGCCACTTTGTCCCTCAAAGGTCTTTCCATGCATTGCATTAGTTAAAAAAGTTCACTCCCTTTGCAGTGTTGGGAATTCATTTATGCTAGTGCAGGAGAAGCAGGAGTTTGGTTCTGAATATTGTACACATCAAGCAGCAATGGGGAACCTTTTCCCTCCCAGGAGCGGGCTTTGAAAATTAGCATCAGCTCTTGAGGGCTGTATAGATGTTAGGCAAGGGTGTAACAGCTCAGGGTGAGGGAAGGAAGGGGAGGGTCCAGCTCATGGATCCATCCCCTGTCCCTGTGTGTCTGCCTTCATCTCTGCTCCTTTACTCCGATCTCCTTTACTCCAGAGCTTGGAGGTTAGGAACTGGATCCAGAGACCAGATCCAGGAACTGGAAAGGGGTCAAATAAAAACTAGCTATAGGCCGCATTTGGCCCACAGGCCTGAGGTTCTGCACCCCTGATATAAAGTAAGCAATGTTTACTACTTCCCTCAGGCCTTTCTCAACTCCCCATTCCCACAGGCTGTTCCTTTATGCTTCTCCCTCTACTGTCTCATCCTTCAGCCCCTCCTCCGCCGTCACTAAGCTAAGCACATACGCCTGCAACTTCTCCGTTTCATGAATATATTCCTGTTTCTCCCTACATGCCCCTTCCTTCATCCATTCTAGATTGTAAACCTCCTGGGGCACAGACATATCTCTAAGCACGACTGTTCGGTGCCAGCTGCATAAGTGAAATAATAATAAAAATGAAATGCAGAAAAATAAACCGATAGCCTAGAGGGGTTGGAAATGGAAGATTTTAAAAATCCTTTCACTCAGAATTATGCAAGGTGTCTGCATGTGTGTCAGTCTGCCTGTTACTCCGTCACTGGAATCCAGCGCAAGTAAGGTTGTCGACCGTGTTGGGTCTGAGTGACAGAGGTGGAGACAAAGTAGTTCGATTAATATCTTTTATTGGACCAACTTTTGTTGATAGAAATATGCACGTTTTCAGACCTCACATGCTCCTTCCTTGCCTGAGGAAGGACTTGATGAGGTTCAAAAGCTTGCATATTTCCACCGACAATAGTTGGTCCAATAAAAGATATCATCCGAACTAGTTTGTCTCCACCTCTGTGACTGGAGTATCACAACGCCTCAGAAAGAGATTATGACCAAATTCTGCCAATACGCAGATATACTATTGGTAACGCAGGGAAGGAATTTTTTTTCTAAAAGTATATGCTTTTCTAAAAGTATACGCAAAGCATACTGACAAAAATCTTGTCAGTATCCCTTTAAATGACTGGGGCTAAGTGGGGGGCGGGGATTGCTTTGGAGTCTTGTTATTTTGCTCCATCTTGTTGCTTTTTCTCCTGCCCCCTTTTCTGTTGCCAGGCTTGTTTGATCTGGGTGAGCCACGTGGTTAGTTTCATAGAAGCTAAATGACATTCAGTGTGTGTACGGTGCATGGACTCATCAGAGAGCGAGTTAGAACCGTCACTGAAACTTGCACAGGATGATATTTAATCCCAAGAAAAAGATTATGCTTTAAATTTATTTATTTATTTTAAATGTTTACAATTTTGCTAATGTAAGTACTAACCAGAGTTTGCAAACAAGTGACTCAATGTTTTCATAGGGTAACAGACACCACGCTGGCGGCTGGCCCACTTTGGCCCCGACTGGGCCAGCATGATGCGTGAATGTTTGTTCTGGGCCCACCAGATGTGGGCCCAGAACAACCCCCACCTGGGGTGGCAGCTGGGCCCCGAAATATGGTCCCGGATCAAAGCAGGCCCACAGTCCGCACCCAGCCGCCGCCCAGCCAGGCCAGAGTGGGTGAACCGGGCAGGAACACTTGTTCCCAGCCCTGGTTCCTCCCGGCTTGAGGTGTTGCCATGGCGCCCAGCCCCCTGTTCATCATGGCAGGGGGGTGGCAGCAGCATGAGGACATGGCCGGGTGTCTGCATGTTGCTCCTTGCCCCCCTCCCCTGGGAGGAACAGGCATCATCGTGACATCTGTTAACATAGACTCTGACTGCAGCCCCTCTGAAACCTGTAGGCTAATCTCTCCTCCACGGTCACTGCCCCTCATGTCTGCCCCATGACTGAGCTACCTGCCAGCTCTTTTTTGAGGAGTTCCACAGTTCTCACTCATGGGATGTCTTCCTGCTTCGCAGACAGCCCAGAAGGTTCTGCTCCTCAGTAGTTGCCATGCAGACTGTATGGACCAGTCTGGAAGGAGGTGAGGCTACTTCCTCCAAAAAGTATTGTTACTCAAAAGAGATGATGTACACAAAAGGGTATTGTTAAGGGCCTATTAGGCCCGGGGGCCACGATCCACAATTTAAGGATGTACTCTTTAGAGTATTCTGTTAAAGATGCTCCTTGTGGCGTTGGACCTTTAAGTCTAATTGAGAGGTGAATCCAGATTTTTGCCTGGTCCCGATTTTGATCAGAACCAGATATTTTGTTCAGTCTGATCAAAATCTGAATGATTACTCTGATCATTCATTCCGACTTTCAATTCGACTGGATGAAATAAACAAAAATTTTGAAGGCCATTTGTGCATGTGCAGTGGCGTTTGTTTGTTTTTATTTTGACCGGGATTCCAATCGGAATCTTTTCTAATCAGAATTTCGGCTGAAATACTGAGCAGCTGTTCCATTCTCGTGGAAATGCCCACGAAAACGGAGCAGTTGCTCCAAACCAGCCATAGTCTAACAGGCCCTTAACAATACTCTTTTGATCAGACTTGTAGCTTGGGAAAGTGTCAGCTACCATCCTCATTCCCACATGCATCCCATGCAAAACTCCACATCCCCAAGAGCATCTTGAACAGAGGGCACTAGGGAAAGAGCTTGTGTGCCCATAGCTGCTAAGCTGGCATGTAGCTCAGTCCTAGGACAGCGGGACAGTCAGAGTGGAGAAGAGAGAAGAGAATTGTTGGCTAAATTCTTTTGCTGAATGACAACATGTTCCCAGCTCTGGGTCGGAGCCATCTCCCCTGCAGACTAAACAGTTGCAGTGTTTTCTCCCCTCTGTCATTTCATGACCAAAAGAATTTCAGAAAGGGTTCCAGCGTGAAACTGTACACGAAGCCCTGATGCCTTCAATATCCCTGGCTTGACAGAGGCGTTTTAACTCCATCGCCTCCTGTTTCATTCCAAACTCCTCTGTTGCTTGTTGGAGCCAGTGTTGCCTGGTGGATTAGAGTGTTGGATTTGGGTCTGGGAGAATCCTGCCTTAACCACATACTTTGGGTGGATTTAGGTGGGGCTGTGGATGAGCTCTGAGGCAAGGGTGAGAGCAGGAGTGGGGAACCTCAGGCCCAGGGTCTACATGCAGTTCCTGGATCTGGCCTCTGGATCCACTTCCTACCCCAAGCACTGAAATTCTGAGGTCAGGGTAAGGGAGCCGAGATGAGGACATGAGGAGGATAGGGGACAGATCTATGATCTGGACCTCCTCTTTGTAATTGCACCTCCCCCCTCCAACTTCTATGTAGCCCTTGGAGCTTGTACTAATTTTCAAAGTGGCCCCTAGGAGAGAATAGGTTCTCCACCCTTGGGCTAGAGGTGCTGAGGGCAGGAATCCATGTGACGTCTTACCCAGCTTCCTCTGTGGGCTTGTGCAAGAGAGCAAAGCCCCAACCATAGTTGTGGTGCTGATGCGTTAGCAGGCAGCTTGGCTGCTGGTTTGGGCCCAAATGCTTGCATTGTTACTATTATTATTTATGTAGCGCCAGCAATGTGCCTGGCACTTCAACAGTCACAATCACAGAGACAGGTCTCTGCCCCCAGGGGCTTCCAATCTAGAATGGACAAGGAGAGGAGAGATTAAGGGAGGGGCATGTAGGAAGAGACAGAGATGCATTCATGAAGCTGAGAAGCTGCAGGAACGCATGCTGAGCTTAGTCACAGGGGAGGATCCTGAAGGATGAGACAGGAGAAGTATAAAGGAGAAAACTGAGAGAGTGCTGAGTTAGGGGAGGCCCGACAGAAGAGGTGGGTTTTTAGTAGGGATTTAAAGGTCAGGAGGGGAACGAGCAGAGCATAGGTTTCAAGGAGGGAGTTTCAAGCACAAAGGGCAACAACTTGGGGAGAAGGGGCAAAGAGCTGAAACAAGCATCTGCGAAAATGGGTATACCCATCCAATTTCCGGTACCCAAATCGAACCAAATATTTCAGGTGCTGAAACCAGCTTGCAATCGGCTACCTGAAATACCGGCAACCATATCTCAAAATACCAATAACCAGTAGACCAACATTCAGACAACCTGTATACCAAAATACTGACAACTGGTAGACCAAATATACCGATTCTGTCCCAATTGCATCCCAGATTTCAGGAATTGGGGGGGCGTATTTCAGTTTTTCAAGTAATTTTGCGTACTCAAAAAAATCGGTAGCGGAAACTTCCCAAAACAGTACCCAAAAACATGGACATTACCTGCAGATACCCAATCAGATCCCTCTTTCGGCTTAAGGAGGCAGGAGATGTGGGGGGGGGGGGTGGCAGAGGAGGAGCAAAGTTCCCGTGTGGCGTGAGGGGGCAGGGAGAAGCAGGGAAGAAGGTAGGGAGGAGCAAAGGCATTAGGAGTTTGAAAGTGAGGACAGGGAATTTGTGCTGGATGGGAAGGGAGAGAAGGAGCCCACCAACAGGCTGGCTAAGCACAAGCCAGAGTAATTGGAGTTTAAAAGTGCAGATGGGGACAGAGTTGCTTCATTCACAGAAGCTGAGATTTCAGTGGAGGCTGCTACATTTCAAAGACCAGCTATATTTTTCATATCATGGGGGTCTAAAAAACATTAAGCTGCGGGGAGGGAAAGGTAGAAACTCCCTAACTCCTCATCCCCTCAACTCCCACCCCTCTGGTTTCAGTTCCACTTTGCAAACTTGGCCTCTCCCCATAGACTCTTTGGCACCTCTGCATTATAGAGAGGACGCGTTGTATGTGTGAAGATTAAATCAAGAATGTGGACTGCTGGCAAGCTCTTGGCAGTGTCCTCTGCTTGCCTGGAACGGCGGAGGAAGACCCGGAGCATCTCTGGGTCACGCAGAGAATTGCAGTGAAGTCGATGGAATTTCTTGTACAAGAATGCACCAAGTTTGGGACTAAAAGCTTCAATCCACAAGTCATGTACTCCGGGGTTTATGGATCGCGGCGAAACTGTTTCCAGGATTGCGCCTTTGTTTTATATGAAAGCTGCTATACAAATGCCAGCCCAGATCATGATGCAGAATTAGATACTGCGATTGCAGAGCTGAATAATTATCATGAGAGAGGGCTTGCAAGAGGCATAGGCAACGTCTCTTGAGCTTCTTAATTCTCCAGCCATGACCTTAGAATCATCCCCCCGTCCACTAAATGCGGGGGTACTTTTCAAAATAAGCAACCACATGTCCTGGGATCTTAAAACAAATTGGTCCTAAACCAAACTGATTTACGCTGTTTCTGGAAGGCACACACATTTGAGTTCTGGCAGATCTTACAGGGAAGTAAATTGTCCACAGCTAAGGAGCAGCTGCCAAGGACATCTCTGCCTGCACCTTTGCTGTCCATACTTGGTGAATGGAAGACACAGCCAGAAGGCTGCTCCCATCCCACTGAAAAAAGTGTGAGAGGAGGTAATCCCTATAGTATGCTGGGCCCTAGCTGTTTATTTTATTTTTTTATTTATTTAACAAAATTTGTACCCCGCTCTTCCCGCCACAGGAAGCCCAGAGCGACTAACAACAATAGAAAAAATATAAATGATATAAAACAATTTTAAAACACTTTAAAACATAATCAAAAACGGGGGGGAAACCCCACTCCACCCACCCTCATCCCCACCAACCCTTACCCCTCTCCCTCGCCAAATGTCTGACGGAACGGCCAGGTCTTACAGTTCCTACGGAAGCCTGGGAGGTCTGGGGCCAGACGGGCCCCCACCGGGAGGGAATTCCAAAGGCGCGGCGCGGCCATCAAGAACGCCCTACTCTGCGTGCCCCCCCCCGGGGACTTCCAACATGCCCCCCC
>QEPC01004899.1:2504723-2528184 GCA_003113815.1 Sphenodon punctatus
GCTATGTGCTCCCCTGGTAGGATTTAGAGAAGAAAAGGAGGCCTCAAGGGAATGATTTTTAGTAAATTGTTTTGTTGGGTTACGATATAAGTGTTTCCTCTAGTATTGTTTCTGTTTATTAATCTGTGATTTTATTAATTTATGTATGGCCCAATTGTTTGGCCCAATTGTTTATTTATATGTGATAGGTGTTATGTATATTCAAATTTGTTCAAATGGCAATGGCCTATGGCTAGGCCTGAATAAAACTATTTATTTATTTCCTCCCTGTATTAAAGGGGAGGTATGGCCACCCTAGCAGGACTTATCTTATTTTGACTGCTGGCAATGGGAGGTATATGTTATAAGTAGGGTGGCCATACCTCCCCTTTAATACAGGACGCTTATTACAAATACACAGTGCAGGGCTGCCTAAGGAGCACAGGGTGAGGGGCATCTGGGATGACCAAGGTCAGGGCTGGGAGGGGAAAACAGAAAGCAAGGTCTAGAGTAGAGCCAGGACATGGGAGCAAGACGGAAAGCGAACAATGCGCATAGAGGCAACATAAGGAGAGAATTGCTTCACCCAGCTTCATTCTGCAATCACCAGCAAGCCGTATCTGCTGACGGGCAACCAATGGAAGGCTTGAGACAGACAGGAGATAGGGTGTGGTCAGGGCAGCAGAGGGCTCTTTTGGGGGAGCAGCTAGGCCTATAGTTACCCAAAATGGTGGTGCAGACTGTTTAGCTACCATGCCAGGAAACCTGAGGGTGTGAGTTTACGGCTGGGGCCTGTACTTAATGCCAGTGCTTCTCATGCTCACGTCATTTCAAGATTATTTGTGACCCCCACCCCACCCCCAAATCCATGGGCATCTCTGCTGTCACACACCCTGCACAGCTCCAGATAACCTGGGTGGTTAAAGCCAACATTTTCCAAAGCACCCATGAAACCTAAGGAGCTCTAGTTTTGGATGCTGTTGAAGTGAACAGGACTTGCGCTGGCACAAAGGCTTCAAGGTCACCCATTAAATTCTGAGAAGGGGCGTAGCTATAATAGATGCAGCTGGGGCCCGCAAGCTTGCGGGCCCTCATGTTGCCCCACCAAGGGCCCACACTTTGCAGGAGGCGGGGCATGCCAGGAGGTAAGGGGCAGGACCTGGCAGCCCAACGGACTCCCGGGTGAGTAGCCTGTCCCTACCCCTGCAGACAGCACTCAGCTGAGCCTTTCTCTCCAGTCTAGTGTACCTCAGGTAAGCCTTGCACTGGCCCTAAATTCCTGCTCCCCCCACCCCTGCCCTGGTGACCACTTTCCCAACTCCCCCTCCTCCCATTGTACTGGGTGTTAAGAGTGAAAGGATTCTCTGTCTTCTGCACAAAAGCCCATTCTGACCTAGCTCTGCCCCCTGTTCTGAGTAACTCACCCCAGAACTCACTACAGGTCTTTGGCAGACGCAGGAAATAGGACTCACCTATCTTTAACTGTTGAAAGCCCTACTCTTTTTGTCTTCTGCTTTTCCTGTTGTCCTGGCGTTAATAACAGACTCCAGGATAGGAACGGCCCAGTGCTCCCCAGAGCTTGGAATTCGGCTATATGACTCATCACTCGCGCTCCCAGCCCCCACAGAACTAAGGATAGAAAATCTCTCTGCTGTTGCAGGAGCTAAAGCAATTTCTACAAATAAACCGTCCCAGTCTCGGACCCCCTCTGGTTGCTGCATAACTTTAAAAAAAGAAATTCAGATGGAAAAACTGGTGCCCACTCTCTGCCCTCCCCCCCCCAGTCCACCTCAGATTACATCCCTGACTCAATGCTAAGAAGGTCACTTGGTGACTCTCATGTTGAGCAGAAGTGAAACATTTATTTTTGGAAGTCCAAATCTAGGGTCAAGAGCCCAAAGTCCTTCCAACGTGGGGGGCACTCAGCAGCTGGGCAGAGGAGGAACCTCGCCAGATAGCACCTTGGTCTTACTTCTTGTACCCTCCTGAGTTTGAAAAAAATGATCCTGTGTGACTTGACAAGTCTGAATTTTGCAATATGTGCAAGCAGAAGGAGCAAAGCTGTGAAGCTTTCAGTGTAAATTCTGTCCCTCAAAATGAGCTGCACCTTTCTGGGTCATCCTTAAATCTGTGCAGGAGACACCAATGGATTAATGGTCCCACCAGCTAATGTCTTATGTTCAGGCAGAGGGTACAAGCAAGACCACTCGAGCCATGTGCCCCAGTGGTCACCCAGAAGACGGACTGACCGCTCCCCATATCCTCCATACAAATCCCTCCTCCCTGTGCCTATATTCCCCCTCCCACAGGGGGGTCACAACATAAATCCCATCCTCCCCTTCATAACCATACATCATGATTATGAGAGGGGCAGGGGAGGTCATGGCTTAAGCCCCCTCCCACCCTTTGCCACCAACCTCCCATATAACCCTCCCATAAAACATCAAATCCCAAACCATTATTATTGTATTATTCGATTTAACACAAATAAATAATAACAAAGAGAATTGGAGGATGATAAGGAAGGGCTTCTGTGCACCAGGTATCCAGGCTAGATTTGAGGTGGGGGCAGCATGGCCCCTCTGTGAACGGGAGTTACACTGGTGGGCTGTTGTTTAGAAAGCAAACAGCATTAAAAAGATACCATTGCTATGACCTCCCCCTCCTGTCCTCCAGCTTGAGATCCCAGCTCTTCCATGATTTAGGGTGAAAACAGCCATGACGCTAACCACCCTTTAACCACCCTTGGTGGTTATTTATGCATGTTGCAGGGCTGTATTGGTGCCCTATGCAGCCCTGAAACATGCATAAATGACCCCCAAGGGTGGTTAGCGTCATGGCTGTTTTCACCCTTAGTCAGGCTGGAAGACCTCTTTATACAGTTTGCCACTGGAGACGGTAGACCAAGGACGCTGAAGGATGTTACTGCTCAGATGTTGGGGTTCTAGGATGGTGGTCTGGATCAATGGCTTTCAAACCTTTTTGAACCACACCCGCTTGTCTGTGTTAATTGTGCCCCACCACCACACACTCACATACATACCTCTCACTCCCTCTGTTCCTCTCCCCCTTACCCACCCTCTTAGTGCCTCCCCTTTCTTTGACTCTCTCCCCCTTGACACCCCGTTATTTTGGAAGTTTCCCCAGTGTGGATTGAGGTGTTTGGTAGTTGTGCTCCTTGCAACCTCCCTCCAGAATAGTGTCCCCACTCCCTCCAGTTTGAGAACCACTGATCTAGATGAAACTGGAGTATGTAATACTGCAACAGCCTCAAGCATTCAATAAGCATCACTTTTTAAAAACAAAATGTTGGGGACTTGGAGTGTTTGGTTTTTTGTTTTGGTTTTTTTGAAAATTGCCTTCTAATTTTGGTCTGTAGCTCTGAAGGCCAGAAACCTATTCATTTTTTTAGATGAAAGCCAGACTTTGAAGATGTGACTCCAGGAGCTTTCTTTCTCCCATATTTTATCTTGCTTCCCGGGTGGTGATAGAAACCCTTGGGAGTGAGAGCTTCCTCTTACTTGATGCCTAATGGGGTCTTAGGCTCAGTTGGAATCTCTCACTGTTAACATCACAGGAATGAGTAGCATCTTAAACAATATTTTACTTTGGTGATAAATGGAGGGAGTGCAACAAGGCAGTGAGTTGCAGTTATTGGGACCAGGAATTTGGAGGACATGAGTTCTAGTCCTCTCTGTGCAACTCTCCATGACCTTACTCCTCCCTAGCTTTCTGTACCCATTTCCTGCTAGATTCTCCCACTAGGGAACTTCACTCCTCCTCTCCCACCCAGCGCAGAGCATCATGTTCCTTAAATTGTCTTCACCCCTTCCCCCATGCTGCCCTCTACTACAGGAACTCCCTCCCCAAGAACATACTCTCTGCTCCCTCCCTCTTGACCGCTAAATCCCTCCTGAAAACCTGCCTCTTCCATCAGTCTTTCCGTAGCTCCTCACCCCCAAACATGGGTCATTCCTGCTTCTCCTAAAACTGTCTTATCCTTCAAAGTCCTCCCTCCTTCTCTTGCAACTAAGCTGAGCACATGCACATACTCATCTGGAGTATTGTATCCAGTTCTGGGCACCGCACTTTAAAAAGGACATCAACAAATTGAAATGGGTTCAGAGGAGGGCAACAAAGATGGTCAGGGGTCAAGTCAAGTTTATTAATTAGGTTACTTGGCCTAAGCCATCGTAACTACAACCTAAAACAATAAGTAAAACATAGTACGAGTCCATTTTTGTCAATCGGCAAACCAGGCCAGCCCTCGAAGACAACACCTTAAAGTAAGCATTTTGAAGATAAAACACAGTATATTTGCCATTATGTGACAATCGGTTAGGGCCACCCAACCCGGCATCTCCGAGTTATTTAAGTAGTTCAGTCTTCCTTTTAAGGATCTGGTTTAAACATTTGGCTACCTGAAAAGATATGTACCTGACCTTCTCCTTATCCCTCAAAAGAAACTCCAGACTTTTCTCCTTGTTTGAATCCGTTCATAACCTCAAACATCGTGCAATAAACATTGATCTCATCACACAATAAGCGGGACAAACCATTAATATATGGTACAAGGTTTCCCTGACCTCTGTGTTCTACACTGGGCACAATACTTTTCGGAACATGGCGCCCCATTCATCCTCCCTATGGTATTAGCTGAAGGGAAGACATTCAGCCTTGCCAGAGCAAAGGCTTTCTGGTACAGTTCCATCTCTGGGACAGTAAGATAGGCCGGCCCCTCCAGAGGGGTATTCAGGTTTGCATAAAACTGGGATACTCCTTGCTCAATAATACATTCTCTTGCCTTCTGTAACTCCTGGTCCTTGATTCCTGCTTTTATTTCGGCCCAGGCCCTATAATAGGAGGAAGCTAAAATATATGTTTCGGAAAAGCCCAAGGAGTGTAGGATATTTGACACCTTCAAGGCCCATCTCCCAGACGCTGCTTTAGCCGCTAGGGTAGAACGAGATCTTGTGGGGATTAAGTTGAGCTGAAGCCAATACTTCATGATTGCAAGTTTAGCTGACAGCTATTCGGTTTACACCAGCTTCAGCCCTCAAGAGTGCTGCCGGTGTTCCTCTTGAGGGCATATAACAAAGCCCAAAGTATCCTGTTTTGTTCCACTTCCAATCTCTCTACAAAGTCCACGCCCCACACCTGCACACCATAAAGTATTTGGGCTGGCAACTTAGCTGTATATAATTTTAAGGCAGGTAAAAAGGTCCTACCCCCCTTGGACCAATGGTCAGGGGTCTGGAAACCAAATTCTATGAGGAAAGGTTGAAGAAGCTGGGTATGTTTGAGAAGAGAGGACTAAGGGGAGACATGATAGTGGTCTTCAAATACCTGAAAGGCTGTCACAGAGAGGATGGCAAGGACTTGTTCACTCTTGCCCCTGAAGGCAAGACAAGAAATAATGGGCTCAAAGTACAAGAAAGTAGATTTCAGGTAAACATTAGGAAGAACTTCCTAACAGTAAGAATTGTTCAACAGCGGAGCAAATTACCTAGGGTGGTGGTGGGCTCTCCTTCGGTGGAGGTTTTCTAACAGAGACTGGACAGTCATCTGACAGGGATACTGTAGCTGCGGATTTCCTGCATCAAGCAGGGGGCTGGACTAAATGACCACTGAGGTCCCTTCCGATTCTATGAACCTTCATCCGCTCAACTTCCTGAAGGGATCCCTGTCTCTTCCTGTATTCCCCTCCCGCCTATTTTCCCCTCCCTTGTCCATCCTAGATTGCATGCGCCTCAGGGCAGGGATCTGCCCCTAATCATGACTGTTCAGCGCCAGGGGCATTGCTGGCGCTATAATAATTAATAATTGAACTTAGGCTGGTCACCTCTCTTCTCTGCACCTTCTATCATTTGTCTTGCCTGCATGACCTCGTAAGCGTTTGAGAACCGGAACTGTTCCAGACTGGCACTGCAGGGGCGACCAAGAGGTGGACTGGTGGGATCGCAAGCTGGTCTCCGGTAGATCACCATGTCGGGAGGGGGACCAGTGCCTCCGAGTTCACCTCTGGGGAGCAGGACTGGCGCCCCAAGGAGCATCTCCAGGGAAGAGACAGCCTAGGAGAGCTCCTCCAGTGCGTTGGGAAAGGCTGTCTCTAAAGAAGATTACGCCTCTCCTGAGACCAGTAGCTGTGGTGCCCTAGAGCTGTGGGGTTCCTGGCGTGGAGTGCTGGAGCCAACAGGAGGAGACCTGGTAGACTGCCTGAGCTGGATGACTGGATCCCATGCACCATAAGTTACCTCAGGATGGCAGGAGGGAGGCAGCCTGACCCAGGTTGTGAATCCACCGCCAACACTCTCTGGACCAGGTCCAGCCACGGAACAAATGTTCCTGTGGCCAGAGCCAGGGGGTGGGGAAGCGTACGAACGTGCCCCTGCACCGCACCCGGTGATTCACCACTGCAGACCGGATCCTGGCCGGGTCACGGCAGGCCACCACATACATGATAACTCGCTGTGGGCCACTTCGGCCCAGTTGGGTGGACTGTAGCTCCAAGGTCTCCAGGATCACAGCCCAGGCTAGCCGCCAACACGTCCACATCTGGCAGCACCGGCACCAATGGGCAGGTTTGGTCTGGACGTAAGTGTGACAGAACGGGCCAAAACGGCCCACCGTCACGTCTGTTAGCCCCCTTAGGTTGCTCTAACACTACTCACTAATCATAGTCGCTCTCTTCAAAGCCATGTTTATCCCAGTAATTCAGCCTATCTTTTGAGGGTATTTTTTCCCTGTTGTATTAGTCTGGCAGCGGTGGGTGCTCCATATTTAACTGGAATGGGGAACAGAGATGAAAAGGACACGGGGTTGGTACTCTCTTACCCGGTGTTGGCCAGCTCTCTTCTCCAAGCTGTTTGATGTTGGTCAGATTATTTTTCTAGGCAGCCATTTAAAGCTGCAAGCTTTTATAAGACATTGGCAATAAGAGCATTTATCGCCCACCCTCTCTCAGGCTTTTATATAGCGCCTCTCTACCGCCATGATATCTGAGTGCTATATTTTGTAGGCAGTATTTCTGACTCAGTATTTCCTGCTTCCATGACAATAAATGAGTAAACAGCATAGCTGCGAGAGGAAGAACCATGTGTTTATATAGCAACATGCTCAAACCAGTGATTTTTTTTTTTTCTTTATAAGTGCCAATGCTTAAATTAACCCTCATTTTAGTGCCACTATAAACTCCTCTAAACCAGAACTGGCCCAGTACCCCACAGCTGAATCACTCCCCTGCTCAACTCCATATACTTCCAATGCGACCTTGGACAAACTACTTTAGGTACAATCCAGAAACTGTTCACTTGTGAGTAATCCCGTTGAAATCACAGATTGGAAAATGGGGTTATTCAGAGGGAAAAGGTTCCCGGATTACAGGCTAGGGCCACTGAATGCAAACCACTTAACTCCAGAGTAAGCGATTTGCAGATCACGGCTTCTGTGCCTCAGTTCCCCTTCTGGAAAATGGGAATAATATTATACTCTTCTCTCGTCACAGGGTTGCTGTGAAGATAAACACATTAAGAGTGCAATCCTCCACCATTAAAGTCCTCACCCCCATAGGTTGTTCCTTTATGCGTCTGCTTATACTGGGTAAAAACAAACGTGCAGGCGGCAGGGTGGCTCCCCAGCTCAGCCCAGGGCGGGAAACAGCAGCAGCCACTCTCCAGGGCAGTGAGCGGCACTGAACCAATGTGCCTGCTGCCAGGAGGGCTGTCTCACCACCTGCACAACCTGGTTAGGGTTGGGGCCACAACAGACGTGCAGGCAGCCTGCCCCACCCCACTCCCAGCAACCTGCCTCCCGCCATGATGGGCCATGGTGGCCCCAGCTCTGGCCGCAACAGAGACAGCAGGGCCAAACAGCTGTGTTCGCCCGCTTGGGCAACCCTTGGCCCGGAATGGGGGCCTGGAATTGGGCCGGCCAGTGGTGGGTTAAGTGACTAGAAGCCCCAAGTACTTAAGCCCCAAGCCTAACTAGAAGGGGGTTCAAATAGGGAGAGGTACGTAGGCTGCAAGTTTGCCTCTGGGCTGGTTCCACCACAGGGTAGGGGAGCCACCTTTGGTCGTTTTTTACATGACACTACCATGTTGGTCTATGGGAGTATCAGGTGAAAAAACCACCCCAGGCGGCCACCCTGCCACAGGGGAGCCTAGTTCAGGCCCTGATGCCTGCAGGACTACACTGGATCTGGTGTGGACAGGGAGGCAAAGCCATGTGGCACGGAGCTGCCAGGAGGCTTGGAAACGCACGGAGTGAATTTGTCTCCCTAGTGAGGGGCACCTCATCATAGACGGCCTTATTGTTCTTCCGTTTGCCAGTTCTGGGACTATGTGCTGTTTTTCTTGTAAATAAAGCTGCATCGGTGACTGTGAACCAGGATCTCGATGGTGTGTTTGGCCCCGATCCTGTGATTACTTGCCCTGAAGCCACACATCTGTTTTTAAAAGTTGCCATTTCAAGCCCCATGTACCGGAGGTGTGTGCGGGGCATAACCTTGGGGCTCTGTGCAGTCACACGATCTGCACTTTTCTGGGTCTGGCCCTGATAGACATGAGAGAAAGGGAAGCAAAAGGATTGTAATGACACACAGTGCACTAGAGCTCAAGAAACTAAGAAATCCCAACACACAATAGTGCACGGGATCAGGTATTTGTGGTTTTAGTATTTGCATTTATTTGTATTTGTTTCTTTGCCCATGTTGGCTGCACTCCCCCATCATTGCAAGTGTGGAAAACGCAGTGAGCACAGATCTCTGTGTATGGGTCATTTTGGCGCAGACGTGCAGTGACGCTCTACCAGTTTGACGGTCCTATAAAAAAAAAGAAAATGCAGTCCCAAAATTGCTGCTAAGTCTGATACCAATTTTAAAAGGGGGAGTGCTGGTTTGAGGGAGTGTGGAGACTACAGCTGCTTGGCGGGGAGGCTGTTCGCTCGGGGAGGATGAAACAGGGCATGTGGGTCTGGCTCAGAGGGATCGCTGGACTGAGGGGAGAGTGAGGCATATTGCTGGCTTGGGAGAGGGGAGAATGGAACATGGGATTGGCTTGGGCAGAAGGTTGCTGGCTTGGGGATGGGATATGGGTCTGGCTTGGAGGGTGTCGGATTGGGGAATGGGCATGGGACAAGGCTCAGGGGGGGATATTGGCTTAGGGAGTGGGAATTTGACATGGGGGCTGGCTCAAGGAGGGTGTTAGTGGCTTGGGGAGGGGGAATGAGGCCTGGGTCTGGCATGGGGGGTGGTTCCAGGCTCAGAGGGGAGTCATTGGCTTGTGGAAAGTGGGATCTTTAAGTGGGAGTGGTGTATAGGGCTGGCTCAGGCGGGGTCACTGGCCTGCGCCGTCAGTGGCTTGGAGGGGGTGGGGGGAGGAATGAAGCTGCCAAGAACTCACCATTTCCAGGCTCTGCCGGGCCTGGCTGGAGGCTGCAGTTCTGAGACAGCAGCAGCCCCTGCAGGTGGGGAGGACTCACTACAGGCACCCTAGTCAGCGGGTGGCTACTCTGAGAGCAGCCCAGCTCCACGCTGGATATGTGCTGCAATCCTCGGAAGTCCATTTTGAGACCTCGGATATTGTGTTTTTCAGGAAATGTTGGATTTGCACGAAATCCGAATACACAGACCTAGTATTCTTGTTTCTAATATGGAAGCCGAAAAGGGCCTTTTCTGGTTTATTTGTATTTGGTCAAAACCCGAATTCACAGCCCTAAGTGACAATGAAAAATGCATCGTATACGTGAATCATCCACCTTGCTCTCTTACTCTGAGTAGAAGCTTTGACACCCTGTGCATGGTGTTGAATTATGGGTGACGGGAGAGGGGCACAAGAGAGTACATTTGCACCCCCTGGCTCCTGCTTGGCCCCAACCCTTCTGAGCCCTTCAGGCAGGGGACAGATCCACTTTGGAAACAAGCAGGGGGTGAAGGAGCTCCAGCACCCCTTCCTGACATGGCCATGCCCTTTCTGAATGCTGCGATATCATGGCTCTTGGAGACATAGCATGGCCATGCTGGGAGTGGGTGGAGCAAAAGGGGTACCTGCCCCTTTCTGACATGACCACGCCCCTTCCCCCAAGCATTGAGATGTCACAATGCAATATCTAATATCCATTGTTGAAACTTGCTGACCGGCTGTGAAAGATCCAAATTTAAACAAAAGGCAGGGGGAAAGCCAATATTAAATAATAAAGAGGATATATGGCTTTCCACCACTGCAACTATTTGCAGCCCTCATGACGGGTTTGCTCCCTCCAGCATAGGAAGGGAAGACAAGAAGAATCATATCTACGTACTCTATCCCAGTAACCAAGGGCCCTCAGATTTGCCTGACTGGTGGTAGAAAGTAGGTTAAGAAGATATTTCCATGACAAACGGGATAACTACTAGAGCAGAGAGCAGTACTTTCCAGGGAACATTGGGGTACAGACTGTTGGGGGGGGGGGGCTGGCTAATGCCTTTTAGAGAGTTTTTGTTTTTCACACACACACACACACACACACCAGCACCGGAAATTGTAAATATAATGGGGGTTTCCCATACGGTTTGATTCACATCAAAATGCAGATCTTTGAGATACTTATTTACTGTTCAGCTAGTGAAAGGGGATTTCGGGACACCCGTCTATGTGAAAAAGGATGTGCTAAATGCAGGTGTTTGAATGAAAATGTTGCATGAGCATTGAGCATGGTTTTGAGGGATAGCTGGAGCTAAGTGGATAATTTTCTAAAAATAAAACATATTCAACCAATTTAGTGCTCCCTGACTCCAAGGAGGATTTCTGCTTCCTTTTCTGGATGCTGCAGGGTCCCCCTTGTCCAGGCCAAAACAAGCTGCTTAGCAAAGACTTTATGGTGGCCTAAAGTGCAGCTCAGTACATTCCAGGGTTTGGAAGGACTTGGATTCTCTAGCCCAGATTAAAGCAAGAGAGTATCTTCACATTCTTTCCCATACAGAAGTGATTTCTGAGCTGGAAATTGGTTCCACCATCTTAAGAGGCCTCAAGAAATACAGCCTTTTAAACCAGTTCAACCACATCCAGCCTAGACCTTGATCCAATTCATATTGAACTGAAAATTAACAAACAAAACCTGACTTTTCCAAAACCTGATATCCATCCACAATGCCTGAATGAAGAAATCAAGTGTGACAGAATTAGGACACTGTGGGTTTGTTTGTTTTTTTAATTATGAAGGAATCTTGTTGAGTTAGATTTTAAAGTTGCATGATTATTTATTATTTTATAGCACTTTCAGTGTTCAGGGTGCTTTACAATCCTTATCTCATTTACCGTCAAAAACATCCCTGTGAGGGAGGCTATTATTAATCCCATTTTACAGATAGGAAACTGAGTCTGAGAGAGAGTGGGAAATGAGTGCGGCAGCTGGGGAGGGGGGTCCACGGCCGCTGAATGACACAGCTGTGGGGCACCCATGCAAGCAACATGCGCGGGGAGTGCTTTCTGGATTTTTCAGGAGTGCTCCATGTGGCACCAGGAGTGGCCACTGTGTGGGTCATGGGGGCGCGTCTCCCCACACAGCCTCATCACACAAGCAGTTGGATGTGTGGGGGGAACTAGGCGTAGATGTCTCATTTAAAAACACCCAGCGACTTGCCCAAGGTCACCCAGTGAGTTCATGGCTGAGACAGGACTTGTCTCCCAGGTACAAGTCCAACTCTGTACTAGCCTCTAGGCCATACTGGCTCTATGCTGCTATTATATTTGATAGGTTGTCTGAATGTGCTTTTCTGTGCAGGCTACCATATAGGATTTTCTTTTCGTGTTGTTTTTTTATGTGTGTATATTCTGCTATATAGGCCTATTATGCATATCAATATCTGAGAACAACCGTGTCTCAAGTGAAAGGTAAAAAACCAAACAGGGTGATGATTAAAAACTGGGG
Organism: Sphenodon punctatus; assembly: GCA_003113815.1. NCBI lineage: Eukaryota > Metazoa > Chordata > Lepidosauria > Sphenodontia > Sphenodontidae > Sphenodon > Sphenodon punctatus. The sequence goes on from QEPC01004899.1 coordinate 2,516,607, forward strand.
TCTTAATTTTAATTCTGTACAGTATAAGCAATGGAGCTGGGGATGGGGTTCATTATGCACCTATTCTAGGGGTGAAAAATGCATGTTTCAGGGCTGCGTAGGGCACCAATACAGCCCCGCAACATGCATAAATAACCACCAAGGGTGGTTAGCGTCTTGTCGGCTTTCATCCGAGGAGCTGTGAAATACATTCCTGATTCAGATGGGGCCAATTTTTGTGCTCAGTTTCACTGTAGTCTGAACCCATTGAAGTCAATGGCAAAACTTGCATTGACATTAATATGCGAGGGTTGCGGCCTCTGTTTACGCTGCCAGTAGTTCCGAATCCTGTTACTTTGGTATAAGTCGAGGAATAGTTCTCAGAAATGAAGCCTCAGATCCTGTAGCTGGAAACCTTTGCATTCATTTAAAAAAAAAATTGTTACATGTGTGGTCCTCTCCTCCCGGTGGTGGAGAAATGCTTGAAAGTGTGACCGTAAAGTGTCAAATTAAAGGCTTATAAAACAAGAAGGGAAAAGCGCTTTTTAAAAAGTAGCTTCTTTCCTGGATTCTGGGACTGATGTTCGTTATGTGTTCCCCACTGCAAAGAATAAACACAGTGAACCCAGTTCCCTGCTCATATCCTTTCAAACAGAGACCCCATCCACCCAGCTCTCTCTCTTCCTGCTGTTTGTAGATTTGATTTCAACCATGAAAATCATTTTTCTAAAGAGCCCTTCATTGTTTCAAACCTGGGCAAATCAGCTAAACGTTAGTTTCCAAAGTGCTTTCATAGATGAGAAGCTCTATTTAGGCGCTAAGTAGGATTACTAAGTATACCGGGGACAGTGACCAACGCAGAGAAAGGCCCAGTCTCCGTCCTCAAGGCTTCATGTCCTAAAAATCAAAGCTTAAAGAATTCAATCTTAACAGCCACGCGAGGGGTGGGGGGCTTTTTTGGAAGGCCTCATGAAAAGTGACTTTACTTCGACCAGCAGGGAGGCTTCCATTAGAATAACAGAGCAGCTGGAAAAGGTAACCCCACTGATTTGACACATTAGTTCTAATTCTAGCGTTTCTGCGACGGCTCTTTGCAGCCGTGGCTGAGCGGGAGGCGAATGCGAGCATTGACTCATTGTGCTTACAAAGAGGCTGGCTTGTCCTCCGGACAGCAGGGGACAAGATGAGTGATCTGATGGGGGCTGGAATGAGCTAACTGGCCTGGTGCAGTGAGACCCTTTTTGAGTCCCAGCCTTCGTGGGAAACGCTGACAATTCTGTGAAACCAGTTGGGCCTGGGTATGGAGCTGCTCAGGGAGTAGCATTGCCAGAGCACATTCCTTTCAACAGTCTACTGTTGAAACTAAGAATAAAAATAAAAAGAATAAATGCAAGTGTCTATATGTAAATGCTAGAAGTCTAAAAAATAAGACGGGAGAAACAGAGTGTATGATACTATGATGATCTAGACTTAATAGGCATTTCAGGGGCCTGGTGGAATGAGGATAACCAATGGGACACTCTCATACCGGGGTACACAATATATCGAAATGACAGAGTAGATTGAGATTGTGGTCGGGTGGCTCTGTATGTTAAAGACAGCATTGAATCCAGTAGGATTAAAATTTTACAGAAAAAATCTCTATGGATAGAAATTCCATTTTTAACAGGAAAGTATATAGCAATGGAGCTATACTATATCGCCCCCCACCCCAAAAAATCAGGATGATAAGACTGACTATGAAATTTTAGTGGAGAGTAGACAGACTACTAAAGTTGGTAACATAACAGTAATGGGTGATTTCAATTATCCTTATATTGACTGGCTGATGTCTCCTCCGGGTGCGATATGGGGGTAAAGTTTCTAGATACCATAAATGACTGTTTCTTGGAGCAGCTGGTCCTGGAATCAACAAGAGGAAGAACTACTTTAGATCTAGTCCTAAGTGGAGCACAGGATCTGGTACCAGGGGTAACGGTGGTGGAGCCACTTAACAATAGCGATCATACTATAATCAAATTTGACATAATTACTGGAGGGAGAATGGTAAATAAAACTACCACAGTATTTAACTGTAAAAAGGGAGACCATGCTAAAATGAGGAAATTAGTTTGAACAAAACTAAAAGAAGCAATGGCGAGGATTAAATGTCTACAAGAGGCATGGAGACACTGTCTTGGAAGCCCAAATTAAATGTATTCCACAGGTTAAAAAAAGGTAGCAAGGGGACCAAACGTTTGCCAGCGTGGCTAAATGGTGAGGTGAAGGAGGCTATTAGAGCCAAATAGGTGTCCTTTAAAAAATGGGGAGCTAGTTCTAATGAGGAAAATAGGAAAGAGCATGCGCACCGGCAGATTAGATGTAACACGTTAATAAGGCCAGGCCAAGAGAGAATTTGAAGAGAGACTCACTAAAGAGGTAAAAACCAATAATAACTTTTTTAAGTACATCAGAAGCAAGAAGCCTGCTAGAGAGTCATTTGGGCCATTCAATGACCAGAGAATAAAAGGCGCGCTCACAGAGGATAAGGCCATTGCAGAGAAGCTGGATGAATTCTTTGCTTCTGTCTTCACGGCAGAGGATGTTGGGGAAGATACCCACGCCAGAACGCTTCTTTGTAGGTGATGAATCAGCTGTCAGATCAACGTGACTCTTGAAGACATTCTAGAGCAAATTGACAAACTAAATAGTAACAAATCACCAGGACCAGATGGTATTCACCCCAGAGTTCTGAAGGAACCTACTCCAGGGAATTCATAACCTATCGCTAAAATCGGCCACTGTACCCGAGGAATTGAGGGTAGCGAATGTAAGGCTGATATTTAAAAAGGGCTCCAGAGGCGATCCTAGAAACTACAGACTGGTGAGCCTGACATCTGTGCCGGGCAAAATGGTGGAAATTATTATTATTAAAAACAGACTTAGAGGGCATATTGATAAACATGGCTCAGTGGGGTACGGTCAACACAGATTTAGTAAAGGGAAGTCGTGCCGCATTAATCTATTGGAATGTTTTGAGGGTATGAACAAGCATGTGGATAAGGGGGAGCCAGTCAATATAGAGTATCTGACTTTTCAGAAAGCGTTTGATAAGGTCCCTCAGGAGAGACTCTTGAGGAAATTAAAAAGTCATTTGGTAGGAAGCAGTGTCCTATTGTGGATTGGTAACTGGATGAAGGATAGGAAGTAAAGAGTAGGAATAAATGGTCAGTTTTCACAATGGAGAGAAGTAAACAGTGGAGTGTCCCAGGGATCTGTACTGAGACCGGTGTTGTTTAATCTATTCATCAATGATCTGGAAATGGGAGTAAGGAGTGGGGTGATCCGTTTTGCAGATAACACCAAGTTATTCAAGGTAGTTAAAACACGAGTGGACTGTGAAGAATTGCAGGGTGATCTTGTGAGACTAGGCATCTAAGTGGCACATGAAATTGAATGTGGACAAGTGTAAAGTGATGCACATAGGGAAAAACAATCCAAATCTTATGTACACAATGGGTATTTTCAGACATTACAGGCTTTTCGCCCGCCACACCAAAACCCACCCCAGGGTGAGAACCTTCACCCAAACACCAAACAAACGCTCAGGCAGCTGGGGCTGGGAGAGGGCGGGGCACGTGCAGACGTAGGTCCGCACGGCCCCGCGCTCCTCAGCGCGGCCCCGCCTCCTCCCTGACGGGTGCGTGTAGAACCACTCTGGCCACAGGCTGGGATTAGGTGGAGCAGGCCATCAGACATGATGGCCCACTCTACCACAGTCTGGGGTCGCCTACCCATGGCAAGGCTTACCACGGGGAGCCCAGCACACATCCCATGGTAGCCCTGCCACAGTCTGGGGTAATGTCTGCCCTGACCCGTGGTGAACATCTAGCGAGGCCTGATCAGACGTGACACCCCAGCCTGCAGTCATGCTGGGGTTAGCGTGACCACGGGCCGGGATGTCACGCCGGAAAATACCCAATGCTGGGTTCTAAATTAGGAGTTACCACTCAGGAAAAGGACCTTGGAGTCATTGTGGACAATACGTTGAAATCCTCAGCTCAGTGTGCAATGGCCATCAAAAAAGCAAAGAGGATGTTAGGAATTATTCGTAAAGGGGTAGAGAATAAAACTGAAAATATCATAATGCCTCTATATAAATCAATAGTGGGCTGCACCTTGAATATTTTGTGTAGTTCTGGTCGCCCCATTTCAAAAAAAGATAGAGTAGAAATAGAAAAGGTACAGAGAAGGGCAACAAAAATAATAAGTATTGAACAGCTCCCCTATGAAGAGAGGCTGGATAGGTTGGGGCCCTTCAGCTTGGAGTAGAGACAACTGAGAGGGATATAATAGAAGTTTATAAAATCATGAGTGGTGTGGAACAAGTTAATAGTGAACAGTTATTTACCCTCTCAAATAGTACTAGAAATAGGGGACACGCCATGAAACTAACCGGTGGCAGATTTAAAACAAATAAAAGAAAGTACTTTTTTCACTCAACACACAATTAAGTTGTGGAATTTGTTGCCAGAAGATATGGTCCAGGCCAGGAGCACAGCTGGGTTAAAGAAAGGGTTGGACAAGTTTCTGGAGGATAAGTCCATTAGCAGCTATTATCCAGGTAGGTTTGGGGAGCGTCACCTCTTCCTGTTGGGAGCTGGGAGTGAACAGTAGAGAATAGATTGCCTCAGTGTGACCTGTTGGGTACTTCTTCCAAGCAGCCACGGGTGGCCACAGTTGGAGATAGGTGCTGGGCTTGATGGACCATTGGTCTGACCAGTATGGCACTTCTAATATTCTTAGTCCCTATCTAGGAGGGGCAGTTCCTCTTCCGGTGCTGAATTTTAGGAGTCAAAGTTCTTCATTCAGGACGGAGAAAGAAACAAAAAGATAGGTATTCAAGAGGCATCTCTTTCCTGGTTGCCTCCCAGGAGACGCACCTGAGAGGACGGCAGTGGGATGATGGAATGACAAGAAACTAAGGGCGCTTTCCCACGTGACAAAACAAGCCTCATTTGCCTCCGGGAAAAGCTCCGGGAGGCAAATCAGGTGCGTGTTTCGTCACGTGGGAAAGTTACCCACGTGGCTTTGGCGGCAATCCTGTGGGGGATGCAGAGCTGGATGTATCAGTTCTGCATTCCCCCCTTGGATTGTCGTCAAAGCCGTGCAGGTTAGCTTTCCCACGTGATGAAACCCGTGCCTGGTTTGCCTCCTGAAACTTTTCCCAGAGGCAGATTAGACGAATTTTGTCACATGGGAAAGCGCCCTTAGTGGAATGAGGGGCAGGAGAGCTCTTTATGCAGTTGGGATGTTGGGAGGCGTGGAAGCACATGAGGGGATGACCAGGGGGTGGGGTTTGTTCCTCTTTGGCCCCTAAAAATGTTGGGAGATATGAGACCATGGTAATAGAAAATCTTTCACTTCTCTGAGCAAGCACCTCTGTTGATCCTATTGATTCTGTATTGATTTGATTTAGTTTGGGGGAAATTTTCCTGCATGCTGCTTAAAGGGACTTTTGTGTCCCACAAAACCTATGATTTTGGTCTGTTCCTATCCTAAGCCCGTTAGAATCAATGGGGAAAGCTAGAGTCGATTCCCTTCACACCCTTAATCCCACTTCTCCTGCAGACCTTGACTGAGGCACCCATAAGGTACCAAGAAAAAAAACCACCACCAGGACTTACTTATTCATTTAAATTTCCATCCCACCCTTTCCCCAAAGCCCAGGAGTTGGGTAACATGAAAATAAAACATAAAGAAGAAGAATAAATAAAAATAATACATAAAAACATTTTTTTTAAAAAAAAACCACCAGCCCCCTATCTCCACCTGCTAAACACTTGGCCAAACACAATGAAACCCAGGGGAGGAGGCTGTCTTTCAGATATGCGGGTATGCAGGCTTATCCATTAGTAGTGAAACTGGAGCCTGGGTCTATTTTTGGTTTGTCCTCCTGATGCAGGTTTTTTTTTTACTGAGAACTGTTCAGCGGCCCCCATGTATACTATAAAAATAACAGAATCGGGGACCTGGCCATGGCATGATTAAAAGCTGTCGTACAAACAGGATCTGCCTGGATCCCCCAGACAATTCAAATCTCTGAACAGGAAACAGTGTGCCACTTTTGAAAAATTTCTTTCTTTCTTTTTGACAAACTGAAACGACTGCTTTGAGGACTGAACGCTGCCGGTTTTCATCAGACTAGCATATTAGTTCTGCTGCTTACCAATGACACCTGGGGCTGGATTTTCTAAAAACGTATGCTAACAGATGCTGATTCAAAGTAGAGTAATTGTGCATGCAAATCCCAGATAAACAAAGGACGGAAATAGCAGTGGGACTGCAAGTCCCCAATGAAGCAATGAATAAGGCTCTAATAAGGTAATTAAACTTTTAGTTAGCACTGACTATTGCATTCCCATTAAGTGCTGCTTAATGCAATAGTAACTACTGCTAATTTTAAGTACTTCATGAGGGCTTTATTCTGTCCATGGTCTTTGTGTAAATGGACCAATGACAGCGCTGTTGGGAATCAAAGGAGGTATGTGACCCTCTGGTTAGCCTTGGCCCATATGCCGTGGCTAAAATGAGTACCCTTCTGCCCAAGCTTTCATTTTTATGGTCAAAATGGATCATTCTGATCATCACGGCTGACTTCCTGCATAAGATGAGCTACAGAATTTCATTTTCTCATTCCTGCATCAAGTCGTTACCTTCTGGTTGACCAAGAGAAAAATATGGTCTTGCTCCAAGGAGTTTTATTCATAAAAGACAGATGCTCCTCTTTCAGGTTAGTAGCAGATGGAGGTCTATCTAGAACAGGGATGGGAAACCTCAGGCCCAGGAGCCAAATGCAGCCCACGGTTAGTTTTAATGTGCCCACTTTCCAGTTCCTTTCCCCCCCAAACACTGAAAAACTGAGTTCAGCGTAAGGGACCAGAGATGAGGAAATGCACGCAGGGATAAGCGACAGAGCCATGATCTGGACCCTCCTTTTCCTTAGCCCACATCTTAAAACCCCTCCCCTGACTTCTGTGCGTGTACTAATTTTCAGAATGGCCCCCAGGGGAGAAAAAGTTCCCCACGCCTGGTCTCCTGTATTTCTTAGAAGCTTCTCTCTGAAAGGCTTTGCAGGGCAAATGCACAGGGTGAATCTAAAGGAAAAGGAGGCAGCTTAGGATTCCTTAAATGTTCTCTATTCACTTCCAAAACTGCATCCTACCTCTCACCGCAGTTTCCCAGTGATCTGCCATGAATTACTTACTGCAAATGGCAGCTCTCTGCCAGCAGTAAATAATGAAAGGTGTATTTTCTACTCAAAGTGTTTGCGCTGGCAGGGAACCCATCTCTCCGGACATGATCGATACATAAATCTCCAGGAATTTCTTATTTGAACTGTAAGGCATCTTGGGCTGGCTCGTTTACGATAGGTATTTAGAGATGATAGAGGGGCTTGCCTACTTAGGGAGTTTAAAAATACAAAACCAAGTTTGTGCCTGGACCCTCTCCCTCTCTCAAAGTGAATCCACAGGGGGAATGTGTATATACATGGCTTTTCTCTCCCATTTGCTTGCAAAGAGCTGATTTTGGCATCGCTGCCTATGCTGCTATGCCAGAGTTCATGTGGTTATCCCAAGCAGCTAAGAATTTCCCAGAATGCTTCGGGAATCTGGAGACATTGAACCGCTTTCAGAGTGTATTGATGTGGTCTGGTGCAGGAAATAGCAGTGCGTCAGTAAACATTTTTTATTCAGGAAACTAGAGTTTAAATAGGAGTCTTAAGATTTGGTGGGGGAAAGGAGGAAAGGGAAGACACCAAGGCTACAACTGGGTGTTGTATGAGATTCTGCAGCAAAATGCAAAGAGTCAAACTGTGGCTAGCTCCGTTTTGCTGTACATAAAAGCGGAGAGAACTATGGGAGCCTTCTGTTGAGAGCTGCAGGGTGGCTGAGGAGCTGGTATCTATACTAGCTACCCAAGAGGAGGAGAGATTAGAAAAAATTCTGGCAGAGCGGAGTTAGCCACAGTGTGAACATTCCTCATGCCCTGATACCGCAGGGCTTTGTCTGAAAGGCACAATATAGTGCTTGAGGCAAACAGCCATTGGAAGCAGGCATAGACTCTGACAGAAGTATCGAGTGCATGAATGGGAACTTGGGCCGCTTTTAGACGAGCGGCCAGGGAAGCATGTTCTTCAACGTGCCACTGGGATAAACCATGTGGGGTGCGTTTACACACACCGGAAGTGGCCACCCGCCATAGGAATCGAGGCCGTGCACGTCGCCTTTGAAGATGCATTCTGCTCGATATCGGGGTTTCCAGAATGTGTCTTCAAAGAGACTGCGCGCAGTCACGCACCCCACCGATACCTATGGTGGTGGCCACTTCCGGTGCATGCAAACGCACCCCACACAGCTTTTCCCAGTGGCGCACTGAAGAACGCATTTCCCTGGCAGCTCGTGTAAAAGCAGCCTTGAAGACTCAAGAGGAGCTTTGTTTCCATTGGCTGAACTGAGGCTGTGCTTTGTGAGGGGAAGATTTGTGCACCTTTGGAAACTTGAAGAAACCCCTTTGCCCAAAAGCTTTTAGAACAGGGTGTGGAACCTCTGAGCCCCTGGTCCATTTCTGGCCTTCAACCACCCTCCACCCAGCCCATAGAGGTTCTCCCACAATAACATGGACTGTGGGCTTCCGTCCTCTTCAGAATGGCTCCTGGGAAGCTGCAGAACGTTCTGGACTGGGGCCGTGCTTTCTGCAGAGAGCTCCTAGCAGTGCACAGCTTCTCCTCACCACAGACACTTTAACCTCCTCTGCAGGGTGCTTTGGGAGGATGGGACCACTCCCTGGCATGGCTGGTCACAGAGCTTTGAGGTGGAGCCAATCCATCCAACAGAGACAAAACTTTCTCACCCCTCTATTAGATTTAAGGGCTCACTCATAATGCCCTTCCCCTTGCAAATTTACCCCTTCTTTCTTAATCCATAACAATGCATTCACACAGATTCTGACTTCCCCCATTTCAGTGACCCCGGCACTCCAGAGCTGACCTGAGTCTCGACAGAGGGAACAAGGCCAGGGGGCCTGACAGAAAGTGCCCATCCCAGGTGCTCCACACCCTTCTCCATTGCTACTGCTGAGGGGCCCCAGGCGGACTGTACTTGCCACCATTGTTGAGGGGTCCAAAATCTACCATAAGCCTCAGCAGCAGAAGTGGGGGTGGGGCTCTCGGGGTCCAGCAGTGACAGGTGGAGGCTGGGGCTCCCCCGGAGCATCAGGTTCAGTGTGGCTGCCCTGACTGCTCTTCTATACGGCCAGGCCTGTCCATCTCCCACCCTACTTTTATGCGGTATTTCGCACAATTCAAAAGGCAGGAAGGAATGTCCTTGTTATCCCTGCATGTAATCTTCCAGAAGTAGAATGGGGCACTGAGCAGAGGAAGGGAGTCCAGGTTACAGGACTCTCTGGCCACAATGACCAAAAGGTGATGGCAGCAGCAGCCCTGACATGACGTTGAGGTTGTTTTCAAAAACCTGATTGAGAATCAGTGGCTTCCCCCACCTTTTTGAACTGCCATTTTTATTTGCCCGTAGAATGAACTCTGTTAAATAGCAGTCCCCAAATGAACGGCAAGCTTTATAATACACTTGCAATGTTGTACAAGTATTCTAGTTAGGTACTGTATTATTATTATTACTAATCATTTCTATATCAATTTCAGTTCAGAATGATTAACAGACCTTGGGCATCTTTAGACATAACAAAGATTGGGTGTCAAAACCCCTAAGCACATGTTTGGCCGTTGTGTGTAAGCCCCATGATAATCCCAACACCAATTTGGCCACCCACTGAACACACAATGGGTATTTTCAGATGTTACGAGATCACAGTCAACCCCAGTGAATCTGCACAGGGTGAAAGTGATCCCGTAACCTCTGATTCCGTTCCCCCCCAGATGTTCACCCCCATGAATCACGGGGGGGAATCAGATTCACCACACGATCGGAGGTCCTGCCCGGACCATCCCTGATCGCGTGGTGAATGAGATCCCCCCCCCCCTCGTGATGAAGGGGACCATAACATCTGTCCCCTGACCACGGCCCGGAATCCGCGGCGGGATTCCAGGCCGTGGTCAATGCTGGGGGGGGAGGGGAGCGGGCGCTGTGGCCGCATTGGCCGCGGTGCCTGCCTGTCTCCTGGAGGGCGGGCGGCCGGGGCAGCATGGGGGGGCGGGGCTGTGCGGCCCCGCCCCCTCCCCGGATTCCCCGCCGGGATCGCCCACCGCGTCTCTTGGCCCGTGACGCGGTGGCCCCAGCTGGGAATCAAAGGGGTGTTTCCATGCCGGGGCCAATCGGCCCTGTCACGTCTGAAAATACCCAGTGTGAACACCATTGCATCAAATGGACAATTTGTGTGTTTGGGCTGAACATGTGACCAGCGTTGTGTCGAATGATATTGTGTGGTTTGTTAGTAGTTACAGCACGGGGAACGACGCAGCAGTGCTTGCGTGCTGAGATCGGGTGGCGAGCAAAACACCCATTTGCCCCAAGATGGACTGTGTATCTAAGCAGCGCCACATGGTGAACACAGGGCCAAACTGGTGTTCCTATCAAGGTCAAAACGCACATTAAGACACCCTTTGACGTTCTGTCTAAAGACGCCCCTTATCTAGTTTACCCTGGTGACCCCAGGAAGAAGGTCATTATTACTCCCATTTTACAGTTTCAAAATTGAGGCTCAGAGATAGAGACTTGTCCAAGGCCAACCAGTGAGTTTATGGCCAAGCCAATAGTTGAACCTTGCTCTCCCAAGCCTGAATCTGTCACTTGATCCACTAGAAATTGAGATAATCCAAAGCTAGCTGGACTGGGATACTACATGCTATAATCATACTGTGTCTGGAGCTGGTCTGTTTTCAGTAGAAATGGAAACCACATTATGAAGGTGTTGAGGGGCTCAGTCCCTTGCTGGGTTGTGGCAGAAGTGGAGAGAGGAAGAGTGCAACATCATGAATGGACTGAGATATTTTAGAGGCCGAGACTGACTGAATGTCACCGGAGTGGGGGGGAAACAAGCACTCACTTGTACACACTCGCTACCGAGACTTGCCCTGGTCTGGGAAGGGCTGCTGGTGGGGAAACAATGCCCGTCAGGATAGAATTGTGGCCTTCACCTCTTGAGGAGACAACAGGCCTCTATCATCATAGGGCGCTTGAGACACAGGGAAGCCAAGGTCCGCCCCACGGGCACACGCTCCACTAACACTCAGGAGTGTAGGGGATGGGGGGAAATATGTGGGGTTGTGGTCAGAAGGGGATACCAGCTGGGAGGAGGCAGGGAACACTTGCACTAGGGAAGATAAGCCCAAGGAAGGAAGGGGGTGAGAGAGGGCTACTGCCCTCCACGCACACACACACTCACACGCACTCACTGAGTCACTCTGGGAAAAGGCTTCAGGCACACGGGGCTATTATCAATCTCTCTCTCTCTCTCTCGTTCTTCTCATTATTATTATTATTATTATTATTAACAAACATTTATATAGCGCCAGCAGTGTACCTGGCACTTTACAAAGTAATAAAATAGACACGGTCCCTGCCCCTAGGGCTTACAATCTGAG
>QEPC01004899.1:2530562-2591455 GCA_003113815.1 Sphenodon punctatus
AGCAGTGTACCTGGCACTTTACAAAGTAATAAAATAGACACGGTCCCTGCCCCTAGGGCTTACAATCTGAGAGACAGGAGCTGGGGGAGAGACTTAGGAAGGGGAACAGAGGGAGAGACAAGGGGTCTAACATTCATGAAGATGCGAGGTCTCAAGTGCACGTACTTGGCTTGGTTCTCATGCACGCTGCTTTCCACCAGGGTCTGATTCGCAGGGGGGCCGGTCTCTGAATCACCAGCACCGCTCTACTAGCAGTGCTGGGCTTTATTTCATAGGCCCTGCCCCTATGCGTGCCCGCAGGCGTTCTGAACACCGCGGCAGATGCGGGGGTTCCCCCACTTGCTGTGTCGGCGCAGGGGGCGTGGCCGGGCCCTGGGACTCCGGCCCTGGGTCTGATGCCGCCGTCGGGGGCGGGGCCACAGGCTGCGCTGCTGGGGTACGTGCTGCTGGGTGCCGCAGGCCCGTTGACCGCTACTGCCGGGCCGACAGGCAGGGGTGCAGCCGCCGTGGGCCCCTGGGGCTGACACTGAAGGAGAAACTTCAGAAATTCCTGTCCAAAATCTAGGAAGACTCCCCCCCCCGCCCCCCCACAATTATTTGTTTCCAGGTTGAGAAACTCAGAGATAAGCATGAAGGTGTCTTTATAGATAAGTTGTTTTGCAATGCTTTCCCATCATATGCAAATATTTTCATTTAAATAACATGCAAATAGCTCATCCCTTGAGAATTTTGCGCATATTGTTGGGTAATGAAAATCACAAATCTCTGCCTTACACTGGCCTAGCAATTGCTCCCATTCGTTTAACTCCATTACTTGGAGCAGGTTAACTCTTTTAGAGGCCGTCACTTTGCACTGCTTTCTCTCCAAACGGCTGAAAGCTAGAACAGAACGCTAAGTACAACAGTGGGTCAGTGAGCCCTCTTTGGTCCCAGGTGTAAGAGAAATAAACAAATGTGGGCAAAGCTAGTTAGATAAGGAATCTTTTCGCTGCTGGTTTTATACACTGTGCAAGCCATATGTTGAACACCCAGCTTAGCCTGTAATAATTAGGGGCAGCCAAGAGGTGTATCATGATCCATTGTGGATCACAGACTAGTCTCGAGTAGATTGCAGCATGGGGAGGGGGACAAGGAAATGTCTCCAGGGAGGAGATTTATTTATTTATTTATTTATTTATTAAATATTTGCTCTCCCGCCCCCTCCTGCCAAGGCAGCTTGGGGCGGCATACAGTATAAAAACACAGAATAAAATATACAGCATAAGACTTAAATAAAAGCAGCCATTAAATAAAAACAGCCATTTTTATTATTATTATTATTATTAAACATTTATAAAGCGCCAGCAACAACCTGGCGCTGTACAGAACATATAATCAGCTGCGGTCCCTACCTGTGGCTTACAATCTAAAAGACAAGGAGGGGGAGACAAGGAGAGGGGACAGCGGGAGAGACATGGGAGAAGACAAACAAACATTCAGGCGGATGCGAAGTCTCAGGTGCGTGTACTTGGCTTGGTTACAAGGTGGTCAGTAGCAGCAGTCAGCAGGGGAGGGCTGACAGTAAGAGCAAGGGGAAAGACTAGAGGGCATTGGGAAAGGCAGCATGGAAAAGGTGGGTCTTGAGGAGGGATTTGAAGGAGCGGAGGGAGGAGGCGAGGCGGACGTCGGCAGGGAAGGAGTTCCAGGCATGCGGGGCAGCGAGGGAGAAGGGACGAAGGCGGTTGGGCGAGCAGGAGAAGCGAGGGAGAGCGAGGGAGGGGACAGCGGAAGAGCGGAGGGCGCGCGCAGGAGCGCGTAGGGCGATTAGGTCCGAGAGGTAAGGGGGAGCTTGGTCATGGAGCGATTTGAACGTGAAAACCAGGAGTTTGAACAGGATACGTTCAGGAAGGGGGAGCCAGTGAAGGGAGAGGAGGAGAGGCGTCACATGGTCGAAGCGACGGGCAGAGTGAATGACCTTGGCGGCAGAGTTTTGGATCGCCACAAGGGGGGACAGGTGGGAGCGAGGGAGGCCAGCAAGGAGGAGGTTGCAGTAGTCGAGGCGAGAGATAACCATGGCATGAACAAGGATTTTGGCCGAGGAGACAGATAGAAAGGGGCGAATGCGGGCAATGTTGAGGAGAGCGAATCGGCAGGATTTGGCCACAGAGTCAATGTAAGGTTTAAAGGAGAGGTGCGTGTCAAAAATGAAGCCCAAGCTGCGGGCACGGAGAACAGGACGGATGGTGACCCCATCAATGCAGACGGTCAGGTCAGAGGGAGAGGAGGGGGAGGGAGGAAAAACGAGGAGTTCAGTCTTGGCCATGTTCAGTTTGAGTTGGCGTCGGGACATCCAGGCGGAGATATCAGAGAGGCAGTCGACGAGGCGCGAGCGGACAGAGGAGGAGAGAGAGGGGGTAGAGAGATAGAGTTGGGTGTCATCAGCATAGAGATGGTATTGGAACCCGTGGGAGGCAATAATTTCACCAAGGGACTGGGTGTAGATAGAGAAGAGCAGAGGGCCAAGGACAGAACCTTGGGGAACCCCAACCGAGAGGGGAAGGGAGGGGGAGGTCGACTCGGGGAGGGAGACATTGAAGGAGCGGTCAGAGAGGTAGGAGGAGAACCAGTCAAAGACAGAGCCACGGAAGCCCAAAGAGTTAAGCGAGTCCATGAGGAGCGAGTGGTCGACAGTGTCAAAGGCAGCGGAGAGGTCAAGGAGGACAAGGATGGAGTAGTGGCGCTTCGATTTAGCGACAAGTAGATTTTCCCCCAACCCAACACCACCATTCCCCCTCCCCATCTCCCTCACCAAACCATGGGCTAAGAGGGCACCTCTAGTACAACAGGGAAGGCTCTCTCTGAAGGGGAGTGCTCCTATCCTCTCCTGAGGCCAATTGCTGAGGGACCCAGAACTGCGAGACAGCAGGAGGGGTGGAGCAACAGAGCCAGCGGGGAGGGTCCTGGTAGATCACCCAGGGTTGATTCCTGGATCAAGCGGATCACTTCTACCATGTGTCTGGCTGCCCCTGATGTTCCCAAATGCCTGAGCAAGTAAGATAGACTCCGCAGTTGTTGGCTGAGTTGTTAGCACCAGGTTGCCGTGAGAGTTCAAGCTGCGCCCCTGGGGAGCGGCAGAGTTGTACATGGAACATATTCGCCCCTTCGTCTTTGCTGCCCCGCCCTCTCTGCCCGCATCTCCTTCCCCGAATACATTCACGCTGCTCCATGCTGGTTCCCAGTCCCAATCTCCAAATCCCTTCTGAAAACCTTCCTCTTCTGTCAGGCTTTGCCTAGCTCCTCCTCCCCAAAGACTGGTCACTGATACCTCCCCTTCCGTCTTCCATTCAGGGTCCCCGTCTCCACCGTAACGCATGCACCTGCAACTTCTCAACTTCATGAATGCTCCCCTCTTCCTTGTCTTCCCTCCTTTGCCTTTTCTAGCCCCTCGGGATAGGGACCTGTTTCAGATTCATTATTGTACATTACCAAGTACACCTTGGGCAGTGGCCAGGAGCACTTTTCACCAGCTCCATCTGGTGAGGAGGCTGTGTCCCTTTCTTTCTGACTCAGATTTGGCCACCATCATCCATGCTTTCATTACCTCAAAGCTCAACGCGTGCCGCTCTACCTGAGGCTCCCTCGGAGACTGTTCGGAAGCTGCAGCTGGTGCAGAATGCGGTGGCCTGTTTCCTTTTGGGGGTGAGTTGCCGGAGGCACGTTATACCTGTGCTCTTCAATCTGCACTGGTTTCCTGTAGCTTTCCGGGCACAATTCAACGTGTTGGTTTTGACCTTGAAAGCCCTAAACAGCCTGGGCCTCACCTATCGGAGAGACCGCATTTCCTTCCATGCTCCGCTGCAGCCCCTGTAGTCGGCTGGGAATGCTCTCGTGACTACCGCCAGCCAATCTTGTCCCACGGAGAGGCGGTCTTGGTTGGTGCCCCAGTATGATGGAACTCCCTTTCCCCGGAGGTCCATCAGGGCCCAAGCCTGAGCATCTTCCAGAGGTGGTGTAAAATGTTTCTCTTTGGCAGGCAGGGTTTGGGGGTGGACTTGGGGGCAGGGTGAGGAGTGAGCGTGAGTTTTTCTTTTAATTCAGTTTTTATGGGAGCTATATTGTATTTCTATTTTGCGTGTTTTAGCTAAGCCGCCCTGAACCTTGGGGAAAGGGTGGGATAGAAGTTTGAATAAATAAATAAATAAATAAATAAATAATTTCTGGTACTATATAAACAATAATAAAAATAGCTGAATTAACTACAGCTATGAATGTGTCAAGTCCACTATCTTGTATTTGGGTAAAGCGTATGTTTTAGAAAGGGGTCTAGTTTCAGTCCGAAGACAGCAAAAAGGGGTGGGGGGATCCACAGCTCACTTAGTAGCAACGTAGGTTGTTGAACTGCCCCTCGAAAAGTGTAAAAATAAACAACCTATTAAGAGGACTGTTCCATTCCTGCCCTTTTCTTTGTCTCTCACGCTGTTTTACTCCCTTTCTCTTGCCCCTTGATTTTCTTGCTCTTTTGGCTTTGATATCTGTTTTGTGTTCATCATCATCTTGGTTTGGAGAATGGAAGTCAAATGAACAGCTTGATCCGAACATTGCCTCTTGAATCAACTTATGTTTGCAATCCCTGACTCAAGCGCAATTCATTTATAGTGCAGAAACTAGGGGTGCCACCTGCTTTTGACCCAGATGCTCCAGGCTCTGGAGAAACTGAAGCTTCTAGGGACGGCTACATCAGAAAGGGGGCGGGCCTTCGGGACGTTCCCGTCACCGTTCCAACATGGCCCTGACCCTACAGAGCAACATGCTGTCATGATGCTTTGTAATGGACAGGATTACATCCGTAGCGGCCTGGCAACCCCTTAGCCACACCCCTGTTGGTGTTCCCACCCCTTCCAGGTGAAAGCCCAGAGGAAGGCAGTAACCCTAGCTGAAACAAATGTGACTTTTCACATTTGCATATTCGTTCCCACAAATGACTATCCCAATTCATCTTTGCCACCATTGCAAAATTCATATCTCTTGTTTGGTTGCTTCTTATTGGGTCATTTGTATTTAAGTATTTTGGTCACTCGTGGGGATTTTGGTGCTGATGTGAACGAAGTATCAAATCCCAAAATATCAATGTGACTGAGATACCAAACATGAAATCAAGACATCACCAAAGTAGTATGAACATGTTGGAATATTCAGAAACAATAACGAAGCAGGGAAGCAAATGCCACTAACCGGACAATCCTCCACTATTAAAGTCAATGGGAGTTTTGCCATTAACCTCAGTTGTGCCCAATGGGAATTTGGCCATTTGACTTCAGTGGCCAAGCTTCCATTGATTTCAATAGTGGGGAATTTTACTGTTAGTATTTGCTTCATTGTCAACGAATACAAATGCACCAGATTCATCAAATTCAGTCTTCACACCGCATGCTCATTTAACCCTATTCGAAAGAAGAGTGTACAAAAATTTGAGACACCCTTGTATTCCAAGCTCCTGGTCCAGTTATGCACTATGGTGACATACTGCAGATGTAACACCCCAGAGGTGGTCTTTGAGAAGATACGGGGAAGATTTATTGGAACTGGAGGCTGAGTGGTTTTATGCTCCCAGCCTTACAGCCATTTCTTTTTTCCTCTGATACTCTTTCTGCTTTTCCCAGGGTTTCCCCCCTTGCCAGTTTGGTGTGTTTTGATTTGGATTTGAATCGGTCATCTTATGTATGTAAATTAACATCTAGGATTATTATCTATAGTGG
This sequence comes from Sphenodon punctatus, assembly GCA_003113815.1. NCBI lineage: Eukaryota > Metazoa > Chordata > Lepidosauria > Sphenodontia > Sphenodontidae > Sphenodon > Sphenodon punctatus. The sequence continues at coordinate 2,536,298 of QEPC01004899.1, forward strand.
ATTGGGCTGATGTAGGCAATGGTAATATCCAGGAGGGGTGGTTCAAATTGGCCGTCCTGGTTCTGCTGAAAGTTTCTGCAGAATCAGAATGATGATCAGAGTTTTGAGCAAAATTCAGATTGATGGAAACTTTCAATTGGAATTCCAGTTGAATGATTTGCACATGCCCCAAAATGGCGGCTGCCGTGCTGCACCTGTGCAAATGGTGGCCGCCATACAACAAAATGCTGTAGAGCAGCGACCATTCGCGAATACGCGGTATAGCCACCGCCATTTTGCACACGTGCAAATGGATTTTAAATGTTTTTGATCTGTTCTGGTGAAATGGAATTGGAATGTTCATTCGTTCCACGTTTCACTGGAACGGCTCGAACTATCAGATTCAGTTGGAAACGGAATCGAATCAAAAATGAAATTTCACCCCTTCCATACGGTCAATATTTCTGTCTTTGTTTTGTGCATTGTTTAGTGGGTTTCTATTTTGTGTGTGTGTCTTTTGCTTTGTTATATAATACATTGCTATATGACTACTCCCATTATTATTTTACTTGGTTTTTAAAATTATTATTATTATTGTTGTTATTGTTATTATTATTTATTTATTGTAACATGACATCATGTAGTTTTACAATATTTTGTTTTTACTGTTGTTATAATTTGGCTAAATGACGGAAGCCAGCCTAATAAAAATTAAATTGAATATAATACATAACCTAATAAAATTGTGAAAGAAAGAAAGAATGTTCCTAACTCAGGAGAATCTGGACCATGAGACAAGAGAGAAATGCAGCTGACAGCCATTACACTCAGTTTGTATACGTGAAACTGCCTCACTTTGACCTGAACGACCAAGCATTCTGAGTGGGCTGCTTCCACGGTGCATGTCTCCTTTGTATATTGCAAACTCCAAATGCTCCAAAATCATGAGTCACATGCACCCCAAAAACATGAGACTAGATTAGACATTTTGAAATAGTTTTTCAAAGTTATGCTTTTTGGGGTCCTCCTTATTTGGATTCAGCTTTCAACACTTAGGACATATTTTGATGCTTTTCCCCATAGCCTACTTATGGCTAGAAATTCGCCTTCTGAGTGAAAGATAAGTCCTCAGGTTTATAGGACATTGGCCGCTTTCTCATATTACCCAGGAGGTGGGGGGAACATCCATGAGGGCAATCGTGGCTGTATTCTCAAGGGAATTAGCACACATAGGAATTGTGCTATTCCGCTTTTCTCCGACGAAAACACCCGTGATTGCAAGAGCTACATCAGGGGACCCAGTCGTGCGTAAGTGTTCTCATGGACACTAATTCCCGTGGTAACAGAGCTATGATTGCCCTCACAGACGTCCATCCCCCGGCAGGTAACGTGAGCAAGTGGCCTTAGTTAAAACTTGAGCTTTGTGAAACACACAAACAGTTACAAAACTTGTGAGGCTGTTGCTGGCATTGGCCACACAGTACCCACACCCCTTAAACCAGTTGTGGGGGGATACAAAATATCAGCTGGGTGCAATACATTCCAGAAGAAAAGTCAACAAAGAATAGCTTCTCCTCTGCTTTGCTGCTGCTTACGTTACGTCAACCGTACCGGCTTGATGAGGATTCTGCCGTGTTGAAATGTCTGTGACTGCCCTTGAACTGAGGAATCGCTCCTTTTATTGCTAAAGTGTCTCTCTTTCTCTTTTCTTCGCTCCCTTGCTCCCCGCTTAATTCCCTCCCTAGACAGCCGTTGCCTCTTTCACTGAGATGTGGTTTTGCTGATGCCGCCTGTTGTCTGTCTCCCTTGCAGAAAGATTTCACAATGCGGGAAGAGCTGCAACAGAGCGACGTGGAACGCTGGCTGGGCTTCATCACCTTCCTCTGCGAAGTCTTCGGCACCATGAGGAGCAGCACCGGGGAGCCCTTCCGAGTCCTTGTCTGCCCCATTTATACCTGCCTCAGGGAGGTAAGGCCTCATTTCCGCAAGGGAACTAAAACAAAGAGCTTGAATGCTGGAGAGGTTTCCTGGGTACTTTTTCTTTTAACACCTTCCACCCACGCAGCTCTTTAACTCAAAACGTAGGGTGTTTTTAAATGAAACAGCCCCATGCAAGGACCGTCTTGTCCCTGCGTGGGGCCCATCTCATCTAAATTTTTTGGGGGGAGGCTGTGTGCACTCCCATGCCCACCCATCCCCCATGCATATCCAGCCCACCCACCCACCCAATTCACTGAGTTTTCAGCAAAAAAACCAAGTGCCCCATGCGGGGACGGGGTGGGCATTATTATTATTAATATTATTATTAAAAGCATTTATATAGTGCCAGCGATGTACCTGGCGCTTTACAAAGAGTAAGATAGACACAGTCCCTGCCTGAGAGCTTTCAATCTAAAGACAGGGGGAGGGGAGACAGGGAAGGGTGAACAGAGGGAGAGACAAGGGATGCGACATTCATGAGGATGTAAGAACTCAGGTACACTTTCTTGGCCTGGTTACAGTACATTGGGAGTTTGCAGATAACAGGTGGGGGGTAATCCTGGGTGGGGATGCTTAGCAGGAGTCAGGAAGGGTGGAGCGGAAGAAGTGGGTTTTGAGGAGGGACTTGAAGGCGTGGAGGGTGGGGGCAAGGCGGATGAGGGCAGGGAGGGAGTTCCAGGCATGCGGGGCAGCGAGGGGGAAGGGACAAAGGCAGTTGGGGGAACAGGGGAGGCGAAGGAGGGGATGGAAGAGGAGTGGAGTGCTCGAGCAGGGGTTTGGAGGGAGATCAGGGCAGAGAGGTAGGGGGGAGCGAGGTTGTGAAGGGCTTTGTAGGTGAAGACGAGGAGCTTGTGCAGAATACACTCGGGAAGAGGGAGCCAGTAGAGAGAGGAGAGGCTGCCCGTGGTCAAAGCGACGGGCTAGATGGATGATCCTGGCAACAGAGTTTTGAACAGAGATGAGGAAAGAGAGGTGAGAGCGGGGAAGGCCAGCGAGGAGGAGGTTACACTAGTCGAGGCGTGAGATGACTAGGGCGTGGATGAGAGTTTTGGCAGAGGAGACAGACAGGAAAGGGCGGATGGGGCTGCTTGTGTGAAGTGTTCCGCCAACACACCCTCCCCCCATGCCGCCTGTCTCATTTAAAAACACCCACGGAGGCCTTGCCCCTACAATCTGAAATGCCAGGAGGGTCAAATTATCTCAGTGAGTGTTTAAGTAGAAAAGAAAACAAACTTTCTCCAGCCAACTTCATCTTCTTTCCACTTTGTCTGCTGTAGATAAGATCTTGTTGTTGTTATTTATCATTTACATAGTGACAGCATTGTACCCGGCACTGAACAATTATTACTTCAAAACAGGTCCCTGCCCTGAGGGGCTTGCAATCTTAGAGGAAAACCATCGCATCCCCCGCATACTGGAGTTGTGAGTCTTAATTTCTCATCAGTGCCTTTGTCATCTCATGAAAGGACAGGCCTAAATAACTGGTGGTAATAGAAACTCTGCTTCCACGGTGGAGCAAAGGAGAGAGAGATTATAGTCACTATTATCCATGTAGCAACGTTTCACTGAAAGTGGCAAAGCATGTTGCAAAACATTAAGCTCCCTGACCACACTCTGAGGGGAGACGATGAAACTGAGCCAGAGAGAAGATAATCATAGCTTCGCTAGGCAGGAAGGAACCTTGTTGTGAGGTCACTAGCTGATATAGCCCCGGGGGGGGGGGGTAACCTCCACCCCATGGGCCTTTCATAGCCCGCAGGCACCTGTCAAATGCTCCCCAGAGTTTGCCATGCAAACAGACGCTCGTAAGTTAGCAAAGAGGGAAATTGCAACGTTATGATGGAGAGATTATCCAGGTGTGCAGTTATTTTAGGGTGAAAACAGACATGATCATAACTCCACTTTAACACCAATTCACCATGTCTTATGCATGTTGCCCTGTGCAGCCCTGCAACATGCATAAGAAGTGTTAAAGCGGTGTTAACGTGGAGTTAAGGTGCACGTCTGTTTTCACCCTTAGTCTAGCATGCAGGACTTACTCGGGCTTGGAGGTTGCCCTGACAATTTAATTCCGGAGGAGGCTGAGCCCTGGGAAATGTACTCAGCAGGAGCATGTGAAAGACCAGCGAAAGGCTGACACCGGCTATTTTGGCATGGAAACAAAAGCCAGGAAAGAACCTGGATGGTTTATTAGGCTTTCCTGAATGACCTTCCTGCCCTGCCCCCTATGCTGATCATCAGATAAATTAAACCACAAGAACTCCTGTTTTAGATTCAGCTACAGAGAGGCAGGGTAGTGCAGTGGCTGGGTTGCTTGCTGGAGACTAGCGTTCATTTCCCTGCTCTGACAAGCTCTGGGCTGGAGGCATGGCTTCTGGAGCAAGCTTGGGCTTTGACGGCTACTTCTTCCCTGAAGGTACCATAGTGGCAGTCAGGTGTTTCAGAATGCAAGGACGCTCATGTTCTACTCCTCTTCCCCTTAGCCAGGTCCTCTGCAGTCACCCCAAAGAGAAGAATGCTACATTGGCAACTCTGCACTGTCTCCACTGGGAAGAGTTTCCCATAATTAATTAGGCTGGCCTGGGGATAACTTCATGCCCACAAGGACGATGGCTTTGAACTTTATCCCGCCAGAAACTGGCATTGCTCAGAAAACCAAAAGATTCTCTTTTGAGCAAGAATCAAAGTTTCCATAAAAGTGTGGGTTTTTTAGGAGACTGAATTATTTCCCTTGTAAAAAAAAATTCTCTTGAATTCTTTGTCTCATTTCTCTCCAGCTAAACCTGCTGCGACTCAAGGGGCCCATTATATTCGAGAACAAATGAGATTAAAATAATTGTGTGCTGCAGGGTAATCTTCCCTCCATCACAACGTTGCAGTTTTCCTCCCTACACATCTTCACTCATTTTATGTCCCGCAGCCCTTAGCTAAAGCAAGTCAGTGCGGGGGAACAAATTTTTTTAACTTGCCATCATTTCAAAACCGTATCAGAGGAACAGATTGGATAAGATGCGGGGGTGTACCTAGGGGTTGATGTTTCAGTTTTGCATTTCAAACACAAAATCATTGATTTTCTATAGTTAATATCCCTGGTATCCAAACAGGTTGATATCTACTTTAAAGGAAATATAAATCAGACAAGGCGGCAGGGCAGTGGTCTGGGAGTCAGGAAATCAAGAAACCTCTTTCTGGTTTTACCACTAGTTTGAACGATTTCCTACTATTTTACCACTGGTTTGAAAGGCCTTAGATGAGCCATTTCATCTTTCTGTGGGTGAAAACAGACATGATGCTAACCACCCTTGGTGGTTATTTATGCATGTTGCAGGGCTGTATTGGTGCCCTATGCAGCCCTGAAACATGCATAAATNCAGGCATGCGGGGCAGCGAGGGGGAAGGGACAAAGGCAGTTGGGGGAACAGGGGAGGCGAAGGAGGGGATGGAAGAGGAGTGGAGTGCTCGAGCAGGGGTTTGGAGGGAGATCAGGGCAGAGAGGTAGGGGGGAGCGAGGTTGTGAAGGGCTTTGTAGGTGAAGACGAGGAGCTTGTGCAGAATACACTCGGGAAGAGGGAGCCAGTAGAGAGAGGAGAGGCTGCCCGTGGTCAAAGCGACGGGCTAGATGGATGATCCTGGCAACAGAGTTTTGAACAGAGATGAGGAAAGAGAGGTGAGAGCGGGGAAGGCCAGCGAGGAGGAGGTTACACTAGTCGAGGCGTGAGATGACTAGGGCGTGGATGAGAGTTTTGGCAGAGGAGACAGACAGGAAAGGGCGGATGGGGCTGCTTGTGTGAAGTGTTCCGCCCACACACCCTCCCCCCATGCCGCCTGTCTCATTTAAAAACACCCACGGAGGCCTTGCCCCTACAATCTGAAATGCCAGGAGGGTCAAATTATCTCAGTGAGTGTTTAAGTAGAAAAGAAAACAAACTTTCTCCAGCCAACTTCATCTTCTTTCCACTTTGTCTGCTGTAGATAAGATCTTGTTGTTGTTATTTATCATTTACATAGTGACAGCATTGTACCCGGCACTGAACAATTATTACTTCAAAACAGGTCCCTGCCCTGAGGGGCTTGCAATCTTAGAGGAAAACCATCGCATCCCCCGCATACTGGAGTTGTGAGTCTTAATTTCTCATCAGTGCCTTTGTCATCTCATGAAAGGACAGGCCTAAATAACTGGTGGTAATAGAAACTCTGCTTCCACGGTGGAGCAAAGGAGAGAGAGATTATAGTCACTGTTATCCATGTAGCAACGTTTCACTGAAAGTGGCAAAGCATGTTGCAAAACATTAAGCTCCCTGACCACACTCTGAGGGGAGACGATGAAACTGAGCCAGAGAGAAGATAATCATAGCTTCGCTAGGCAGGAAGGAACCTTGTTGTGAGGTCACTAGCTGATATAGCCCCGGGGGGGGGGGGTAACCTCCACCCCATGGGCCTTTCATAGCCCGCAGGCACCTGTCAAATGCTCCCCAGAGTTTGCCATGCAAACAGACGCTCGTAAGTTAGCAAAGAGGGAAATTGCAACGTTATGATGGAGAGATTATCCAGGTGTGCAGTTATTTTAGGGTGAAAACAGACATGATCATAACTCCACTTTAACACCAATTCACCATGTCTTATGCATGTTGCCCTGTGCAGCCCTGCAACATGCATAAGAAGTGTTAAAGCGGTGTTAACGTGGAGTTAAGGTGCACGTCTGTTTTCACCCTTAGTCTAGCATGCAGGACTTACTCGGGCTTGGAGGTTGCCCTGACAATTTAATTCCGGAGGAGGCTGAGCCCTGGGAAATGTACTCAGCAGGAGCATGTGAAAGACCAGCGAAAGGCTGACACCGGCTATTTTGGCATGGAAACAAAAGCCAGGAAAGAACCTGGATGGTTTATTAGGCTTTCCTGAATGACCTTCCTGCCCTGCCCCCTATGCTGATCATCAGATAAATTAAACCACAAGAACTCCTGTTTTAGAGTCAGCTACAGAGAGGCAGGGTAGTGCAGTGGCTGGGTTGCTTGCTGGAGACTAGCGTTCATTTCCCTGCTCTGACAAGCTCTGGGCTGGAGGCATGGCTTCTGGAGCAAGCTTGGGCTTTGACGGCTACTTCTTCCCTGAAGGTACCATAGTGGCAGTCAGGTGTTTCAGAATGCAAGGACGCTCATGTTCTACTCCTCTTCCCCTTAGCCAGGTCCTCTGCAGTCACCCCAAAGAGAAGAATGCTACATTGGCAACTCTGCACTGTCTCCACTGGGAAGAGTTTCCCATAATTAATTAGGCTGGCCTGGGGATAACTTCATGCCCACAAGGACGATGGCTTTGAACTTTATCCCGCCAGAAACTGGCATTGCTCAGAAAACCAAAAGATTCTCTTTTGAGCAAGAATCAAAGTTTCCATAAAAGTGTGGGTTTTTTAGGAGACTGAATTATTTCCCTTGTAAAAAAAAATTCTCTTGAATTCTTTGTCTCATTTCTCTCCAGCTAAACCTGCTGCGACTCAAGGGGCCCATTATATTCGAGAACAAATGAGATTAAAATAATTGTGTGCTGCAGGGTAATCTTCCCTCCATCACAACGTTGCAGTTTTCCTCCCTACACATCTTCACTCATTTTATGTCCCGCAGCCCTTAGCTAAAGCAAGTCAGTGCGGGGGAACAAATTTTTTTAACTTGCCATCATTTCAAAACCGTATCAGAGGAACAGATTGGATAAGATGCGGGGGTGTACCTAGGGGTTGATGTTTCAGTTTTGCATTTCAAACACAAAATCATTGATTTTCTATAGTTAATATCCCTGGTATCCAAACAGGTTGATATCTACTTTAAAGGAAATATAAATCAGACAAGGCGGCAGGGCAGTGGTCTGGGAGTCAGGAAATCAAGAAACCTCTTTCTGGTTTTACCACTAGTTTGAACGATTTCCTACTAGTTTACCACTGGTTTGAAAGGCCTTAGATGAGCCATTTCATCTTTCTGTGGGTGAAAACAGACATGATGCTAACCACCCTTGGTGGTTATTTATGCATGTTGCAGGGCTGTATTGGTGCCCTATGCAGCCCTGAAACATGCATAAATGACCCCCAAGGGTGGTTAAAGGGTGGTTAGCGTCATGTCTGTTTTCACTCTGTGTCCCCTGCCATGTCTTGTCTGTTGGGATAGAAAACCAGTACATCTCAAAAACGACATAGTAGGATTGGAAAAGGTGCAGAGAAAGGGCAGCACAGGTAATCCAAGGCATGGAGCAGCTTCCGTATGAGGAGAGGCTCAATAGGTTAGAGCTGTAGTGTTCAGCTTAGAGAAGAGATGATTGAGAAAGGATAGGATAAAACTTTGAGTAGCGTGGAGCAAGTAAATACTAGGAAGCTGCTATTTAATGCTAGAACTGGAGGACACACTATTAAATTAACCAGCAGCAGATTTAGAACACATAAAAGGAGGTACTTTTTCACTCAATGTGCAGCTAACCTGTGGAAATCATTGCGTGTTAATAAACATGATGCCAGCTCGGAGCTGGTCCGACCTGACCCGGGGATGATAAGCAGTGCAGCATGGCCATGGTCCGGACAAGGTTGGGCCACTGAACAAACGTGGCAGTGGTCGGGGACGGCAGGGAGACACAAACATGTGGCCAGCCTCACCCCCCCCCCCACCATGGCGGCTGGTCATGGTGGACGTGGCCCCGATGTGGGTGGGTCACAGCAGGCCACAACAAATATGATAGCCTGTTGCGGCCCACTTTGCCCTGATCAGACGGAGCCTATCCCAGTCTGTGACTCAGAGGTCTCCAGGATCCCCACACCAACATCTGGCACCAACAGACATTCTGGTGGTTGATGGGCCAAAGTGGGGGAAAGCAGGCCGCAATGGGTCACCGTGGTCACGTCCGTTAACACCCGTTGTCAGAGGATGTTGAGAAGACCAGTAGCCCAACCGGGTTCAAAGAAGGATTGGTTGAGTTCTCAGACGTCAGGTCCATAAACGACTATTAGTCAAGATGGTGTAAGGGTTGGGGGGCAGGACACTGGGACAGCAGCAGGGAGGGCGCTCACGGACCCCGCCGGCACCACTTCCGGTGCAGAGCCTTCCCCGCGGCAGAGCCTAGCCCCGGCACCACACGTGTCCAGGGTTGCCCAGCCAACCATGGCAGACAGGCGCAGAACTGCGCGGCCCCAGAGGACGCCCAGGGGGGCGGGGCCGCGCCCGGAACCTGCGCGCCGCTCAGCGCGGCTCCAGGCACGCCGAGGGGGCGTGGTTGACACGTCTTAAGCCGGCAGGGGGAGAAACCCCGCTGCCGGTAATTGGAGCTTGAAACTGGCCGCGAGACAGAGCTAAGTGATTGTAGAAATTGTTATTGAAGTGTGTGGGGAGGTGCTTGTGTGACTTGGGTGGTGTAGTTAAGGGAACGTGTTTGTCTTCTCCTTTCCTAATTTATCCTGACCTTACCAGAGTGCGAGGGTGAGTGCGTGAGAGTGTGAGAGCCGTGCGTGATTCCAGCCTACCCCTACCCTGGGCATCTCCCTTCCCCCGTCCCAGTGTGCGAGCCTTCTCCCCCTACAACTCCCCCTCCTTGGCTGGGCCCTCACCTTTCCCGTCACCCTTAACCTTCACTGTGCCCGTACCCCGAGCCCTTCCCGGAGTGAGTGTAGCGAGTGTGGGGCGACGGCCTATAGGGGGCAATCTCGGCCCAGGTCTAGTTCGGTGCTCCACGCCCAATGATGATACGTGCCCCGTTTCTCTGAGACGTTATCCTGACGGGCTTCTTTCCCCTACTATAGGGGAGTGGAGTACAGGAGTGCGAGCGAGAGTGACTGGAAACCCCTTACCCGTGAAGGTTGACCCCTCCTCCTTTCCCTTACCCCCTGACAGATGGTCAGAAGGGGAGAATGAAGGGTCTGGGAATGAAGAGCAGGAATTGGGCCACTCCGTAATGACCTGTTGTGCACTTCTCTGAAGCAACTGCAGTTGGCCACTCTCAGAGACAGGATGCTGGGATGGATGGACCATTGGTCTGACTCAGTGTGGCATCTTTTAATGTTTTCATGTCACCTTTCTGACATTGCCCGGCAAAGGGATATCCAACACCACATAGTAGGTATTAAAGGCAATGAGATTCAGCTTTTTTTTTTAATTAATAATTCTGTAGTGATTATTAAATAAACTAAATAACTGTGGGTATTAGTTGAGCCTCAACTGGTCAGAGTATGGAGATGTGCAAAGTTGCTGTTATGGGCAAATAAATAAGCCATGCAGCATTATGAAGAGCAGACATCACAGCCAATTGGGAGCAGGGAGCTTGCTTAGCTAAGGAGTAAGTGTCAGGGGTAACTCTGTATCATTCCTGTGCTCTGGCAGGCAGAGACAATTCCATTACAGTCTCATTTAAACCCCTGGCATTATCCCATGGCTTCCGTCTCTACACACAGGCTGTTAACTGCAAGCCTTAGGGTGATGGTGGATGGAGGATATATCCTTCTTGTCTAATTGCCTCCTTCTGTGTCTGTGTCTGCGGCATAATACGTCGGCTGCATCCCCTCCCCTTCCTCCTCTTAGTTCCCTCTCATCTCCTGGGGCCATGCCATGTAATTTAGAAAAATATTCCAACTGGGTAATTAACGTCTGAACTTCAAGAGGGCACTGTCTTTTCACTGTCTTCTGTAGAGCAACAGCGAGTGCAGGAAAGCATTTCCATTGGCAGCCAGATGGGCGTGGGGGTGTTTGGGGAAGCAAACTGTATCTTTTAAAGCAGTTAGAGATTTTTTGCATTTTAATCTCTTGCATTTTTAAAAAGCTCCAAGCCCTTTGACACTATTAGAGGACTTTGACAGTACAATAAGACAGTAGGGTTTAAAGTTTGGGGTTTTTTTCCCCCTCTTTTTCCGAGTGAGAGAATGAGACAGACTTTGCATCATGAGAGACTTTGCTGGGACCTAATTCCAGCCTCCTGCTCTTTGTTTCCCACGGTTATTCCGTAGACTTGAATGGCATTGCACCTGATTTATCCCAACATGCTAGGGATCAGAATCAGGCCTTTTTGTGTGGTAAGAAAGCAGTTCACATAGAGTGGGAAAATCTGAAGGATTAAATGTAGGAGGACACGGGGAAGCAAAAAGAAGAGAGACAAGCAGCGGAGGGCAAATGAGAGGGATGTGTTAGTAAGCACAGCAGAGTATGTGGGTGTGTCAGCAGGAGTAAGAGGAGATAGAAAAGGGAGAGAAAGGGAAGGTAGATTGGGATGGGAAAATTTAGGCCATTTCCCAAAAAAACAGAGGTAAGCCATCGTGAAGTGCGGCCCCCTTCTGGTCAAGAGTAAAAAGAAATTGGGACACCTTTCAAATGAAGCGTCTCCAAGCAATCAAAAATATCGTCTATCTAAAGGGGGCTGAAAGCTGAATAAAGATATGCATTCCCTAACTGAGAAGGTTCCATTCTTTCAAAGAGTTGTCGGCCTTCCCACCTCAACAGCTCTTTGAGGGTAGGCAAAAATATTTAGAAAAATAATTCAGAAAAACATTCCAACTGGGTAATTAATGTCTGAACTTCAAGAGGGCACTGTCCTTTCCTGTCTCCTGTAGAGCAACAGCAGAACCTTTTTTGGTAGGGTCCTCTGCTCTGAATGATTTTTCAAGTAAATTGTTAGCCATTTTCCACTTGGATCCTATGAAAATGGAGTGGAAAACCTCTTCCGGAAGACCTAAAATGCTATGGTCAGATAGAGTCAGTAGACACCTATCCCTTGCAGGCAACCTGCCCTGTAATCTTTGGTTCGGGTCAGAACATCTTGCAGGCTTATAATGCATTTGGTGACATCTACACTGTTCATCTAATGATGACACGAAGAGTAGCCACTTATTTCATATACATTTACAGCGGTGACTGAATATTTAAGAGACATAATACGTAAATGAAGGGGCTTTCCCCCTAATTTTGCTGGCGGCAAGACAGAGAACACTCCTAATGGAAGTCTCTTATACCCCTGTGATCAAGAATTCAGTAATGTTGGGGACAGTTTGGTAGAGACCCAGTTGTGGACAGACCTACGGTACTTTTGGTCCAGGGCATTTTGTTACTCCCCCCCCCCCCCTTTCATAGTTGTATGTTCACAGAAAGCCATGGGCCCAACCTAATTTTCAGCCATTCAGGATCATAACAACAGTAACATTGATCAAATAAAGAGAGTGCCCAAGTAGGCCTATTGCAAGAGATCCAGCTACCACAGCCTGTATTTGAGTCTTTGATCTAGGAAGCCTGATTCTTCACTTTTGACCCCTGCACCAGTTGCATTCCTTTGTGACATCACTGCAGTGAGGTCATCTTGACTTTTATACTCCTGATTTAGCTTTGATCAGAATTAGACACAATAACGAATGCTAGTAACTTCAGTAGAGTTACTTGGCTTACCACATGTGTGACTGAAAGCAGAATTTGGCCACAGCTAAAATCACTGAGATACATGAGGTGGAATAATGAAGGCTAGATTGTCATCTCTTTCTACAGCTAGAGAATGGGAGGTTGAGAGCCCTGCACCCAATGGTGCCTGACTGCTGTATTGGGCCTATGTTTGATACACTCTTCACCTGAGACCCCTAGACTTAGGCCAGGCTCCCAAGCCATGAGTAGTTCTGACTCTTATAGATTTAAGAACATAAGTAGTGCCATGAGTCAGACCAATGGTCCATCAAGCCCAGCATCCTGTCCTCCGACAGTGGTCAATCTCGACTGCATGGGAGAAGAACCAACAGTCACAATGGGCAATCCATTCCCTGTTGTTCACTCTCAGCTCCCGACAGTAAGAAGTTCATCACGTAAACTACTTGGTTAATACTAGTCATTAACGGACCTACTCTCCAAGAACTTTTCAAGTCCTTTTTTAAGCCCAGCTATACTACTGGCCTTGACAACGTCCTCTGGCAACAAATTCCATAAGTTAATTATGCGTTGGGTGAAAAAGTACTTCCTTTTATTTGTTTTAAATCTGCCTGCAGCTAGTTTCATGGAGTGTCCCCTAGTTCTAGTACTATTTGAGAGGATAAATAACCGTTCCCTATCGACTCGTTCCACACCACTCAAGGTTTTATAAACCTCTGTCATGTCCCCTTTCAGTCTTCTCTTCTCTAAGCTGAAGAGACCCAGTTTGTCAAGCCTCTCTTTGTATGGAAGTTGTTCCATACCCTTTATCATTCTCATTGCCTTTCTCTGTACCTTTTCTGTACCCCTTTTTGAGATGGGGTGACAAGAACTCCACATGTAATTCTAGGTGCGGTCGCACCATTGATTTGTATAGAGTCATTATGACATCCTCAGTTTTATTCTCTATCCCTTTGCGAATAATTCCTAACATTCTGTTTGCTTTTTTGACTGCTGCTGGACACTGGGCTGAGGATTTCAGTGTAATCACAATCACTCCCAGATCCTTTTCCTGAGTGGTAACTCCTAGCTTAGTACCTAGCATTGCGTACTCATAATTTGGGTTATTTTTCCCTATGTGCATCACTTTGCACTTGTCCACATTAAATCTCATTTGCCATGCAGATGCCCAGGCACCTAGTCTCGTAAGATCCTGTTGCCATTTTTCACAGTCTGCTCATGTTTTAACTACCTTGAATAACTTGATATCATCTGCAAATCTGATCACCTCACTCTTAACGCCCTTTTCCAGATCATTAATGAATACATTAAACAGCACCGGTCCCAATACAGATCCCTGGGGCACACCACTTTTTACATCTCTCCATTGTGAAAACTAACCGTTGGAGTGTTTTTTAATCCTACTCTTTGCTACCTATCCTTTAATGAGCTACGGATCCATAGTAAGACACTACCTCCTATCCCATGACTTTTTAATTTTCTCAAGTACTCTTGAGAAAATTTATTTGGGACCTTACGGAGTGATTTGCCAAGCCATCCCTCCATAAGAGACAGGGCTACATCAGAAAGAAGTGGGACAATGGCAACTGAAGACTTTGGGCCATTGTTGGGTGTACTCTTCACCTGAGATCACCAGACTTGGGCCTGGCTCCCCAGCCATGGGTAGCTCTGCCTCTTATAGAGTTGCCATGACATCGCTTCATAAGAGGTAGGCCTACATCAGAAGGGGGTGGGACAATGGTGACTGACGGCATTGGGCCTGTGGTGGGTGCGCTCTTCACCTGAGCCTACATGACTTCGGCCAGGCTCCCTAGCCATGGTTGGCCGCACTCCTGATAGAGTTGCCATGACATCACTCCATAAGAGCTACCTCAGAAAAAGAGTAGGAAAATGCCAGCACCGCGGCCCTTTATGACATAGCGCCACCTCTTACAGAGCCCCATGGCCTTCCATAAGAGGCAGGATTACGCCCAGCCAGAGTCTGGCTGCATCAGACTAGTGTCCAGTGTGGTCAAGCTCAGGCCCATTCTGGTCCAAACATAGCTTTTGGAAAGTGGTTGCTCCTGAATCCATTCCCAGCATAGAGGAAGCAATTGTTGAAGATAAACAGAAGCTGGAAGTCAACTCGTTTGGCCTGTCTTCACTCATCACGTGGCTTTGTTTTTGTCCGTTCCCCTTCATCACACTAGGCATTGTTAGCTCCCAAAGTCCTTTCAGTTGGATATAAACATAGTTATTTGTGTCTGCCGCCATGCGCTCTTAGGAGACTCAGGAAAGCAGCGAATGTCCTGGAGGCAGCGAGGGTGGGACCCTTTTGCAATCCAAGAGTGCAATGGCCTCTCTCTCTTTTTTTTCCTTTCCATGTTTTGTATTTCCCTGGATCCTTGGGATGAGATCACATCCTCTGCTCCCAGGCTTATTATGGCTTCAGAGGGGCAGGATGAAGACTGCCGTCTGGGTGGTTCTCCCATACACACACGCTCGCGTTGGGCCCTCTCCCAGTGTTACTCTGGCTCCCACAAAGAAGGTGGTTCCAGGCCTGATAAGGGAAATGAATTAGAGCCTGGTTGCTACTCAGACGACTTTGTTTAGATGGAGGAAGGGCTCTGGTTTGCTTGTGGAATGCAATAAGTTTCCTCACGATTGACAGGTTACATCTCTCTGGCTGCTCCAGATCCAGCCATTAGAGGTTCTTTTTCATCCGCCCACCTTCCCTTCATCTTTGGAGGGAAGGAGTCAGCAGGCATTTTCCACGACTGGCCTACGTGATTTTGTCCCTCTGGCAAGCCTCTGGCTTTAATTCAATTTGCTCTTAAAGCTCTTTTATTACAGTTTCCCCAGCAGCCTGTTGAGGGCAACCAACCAAGCTTTTTGGTTTGCTTTATTCAGTAAACAGAATCACAAGATGTGCAAAAAAATTCAGAGAATCTTGGCTTTCATTTAAAAACAATATGGCCAACCCCAAACCGGTGCACATGCAACCGTGTACAAGCTGCGCGGACACACACACACCCATTGCAGGCACATTGTGCCATACGGGACTTGCACAGGAGCTCTATGGGGCTTGGGATTAGCCCCAAACCTTCCTCCTCCTCCTCCTCCTCCTAGTGATGGATACCATGAGTTGAGACTGAAAATGTCTAGAAGATTCTATTCAAGGAGCTAGGGTGTGGTTGTGTCATACCAAGCAAGGCTTTTTGCCTCTTGGTGCCTCAGTTTACCTTTCTCAGGGTTGAAGAGAAAAGGGTTGAAAATGTGGCTGCTGTAGGTGCCCCAAAGGCCCCAAAGTCAAAACATGAACAAAAAGAAGCCACATGTATCTTTTCATTCTCATGCATTCAGGCCAGTGCCAAATCGGCATTGTTGAACTTCTAGAGCTGGAAACCCTGTACGTTCTGTGGTTTTATTTACAATTGATTTAGCCCAGTTGCAATTAGAGAGCCAGCATAGTCTAGTGGACTGCTTTTGCAGGAGGGGCGGGGTATAAATCTATAAAATAAATAAATAAATAAATAAGGTTTTAGGAGATTAGCGTTCAAATCCCATTGTAACCATGAACTCACTGGGCGACTCTCTCTCAGCCTCGGTTCCCCTATCTGTAAAATGTGAACAATCATGACCTGCCTTGCAGGGTTGTTGTTGTGAGGACAAACCAGGAAAGGATTGGAAAGCACTTTGAGCGCTGAAAGTGCTATATAAATGATTAATAATATTAATTAGTACTATGCCTTGCAGGAATAACAATGGATCTGTAAAACAATACAGCACAGTGTAGCATTTTCATTTAAACTGATTTCCTCCTCTGTTTTCCAGGGAGAAGGTTTAAGAAGTAAATTAAAAACTTTCCTCCTCCTCCTTCTAGTCTGTAGTCTAGTGATGATACCATGAGTTGAGACTGAAAATCGATTCAAAGGGCTAGGATGTGGTTGTGTCATACTGAGCATGGTATTTTGCCTCTTGGTGCCTCAGTTTACCTTTCTAAAATGGAAATAAGAATCCATCCCTCTCTTACCAGGGACTAATAAGACTTAAATTGTGGGGCCGGGCACTTGAAAGACTCTAATGAAAGATACTGCTATTCGTTTTGGCGACACTTTCAGACTTTGCGTTCTCTTGGCCCCAAATGTGGCAGTGGAAAGATTCTGGCGCATCCGAAAGCATGGCAGCTTGTCCTCTCAGAATGCCTGGGATGTTTCTCATTTTACTTCTCGACTACACGCAAAAACAATATCCGTGGAAAGTGTCTTCTTTGGGACCGCTGTGTAAACTCAGTGTGGCCCGTTGGCTTACAGAGCGCAGAGGATTAACAAATTCTGGGGGAAATGCA
The DNA here is from genome assembly GCA_003113815.1 of Sphenodon punctatus. Taxonomy (NCBI): domain Eukaryota; kingdom Metazoa; phylum Chordata; class Lepidosauria; order Sphenodontia; family Sphenodontidae; genus Sphenodon; species Sphenodon punctatus. The sequence continues at coordinate 2,552,939 of QEPC01004899.1, forward strand.
TTTCAACTCCCATGAAATCACTATCGCCACACAGCCCACATTATTTCCAGGAATAGAGCCTATAAAGTTTATTTTCATGTGTTCCTAAAAACATTTAACACCCTGAGACCAACAGGACATTCTAGCCTTCCAAAACAGCTTGGCAGATGGTCTTTCTGTCAGAGAGACATGGAGATTTGGAAGCCCTTCCCTTCCAGAGCTTTAGGGAGATGTCTCCTTCCAGCCTACAAAGCCACTCATTTGAAACCCTGTGCAAAAATGAGAACCCTTTTGCAATAAAGTTTGGGTATTATATGACCAGTCTGTCAGAGTGCGGCATGCGGCTCCTCCTGTTAGGAAATCAAGTAGACTCTTTGTCTGCTCCACAGCGGGCACTGCTTCCCCATTTCCACTGCTTCCCTTGATATGAGGAGCTGACTCGGGGGCAAAAAGGATGTTTTCCCTCAGTAAGCCCAAGCCTCCAGGGGATGATTACAGGTTAGACAGAAGCATGCGTCTCTCTCCTCTCACCTAGGGCACTGTCTGCCTGTTGCTTCTCCTCACCTTTTTCTTGGGTCTCTTAGTCTATTTGGCTCCCGTTGGGTGCATTTTTGAGCTGTTCTTGACAGAGCAGGCCTCTGTTTGGAAAACAAACTGTTCTTGCCATCCGGGGGAGCTCCCAAACACTTCCTCGTGTGCATAAATCATACCGCAAACCTTTCACGCACCAAGAATAAATATTAAACTGGCCTCGATCGGGGAGTAAACAATCGCTCTGTGTTTCTGTCGCCACCTGCTGGCAGGGAGGTTCATATGCCGCAGTATGGGCTAGTGACGGGAAGTGCTGGCCACAGTAAGAGCTATAAATCAGCAGGAAGGACGGCCCAGTGGCCAGGGTGCTAGATCATCTGCCACTCAGAACAGAAGAGTTAGACGGGATCTCCGGGGTCACAGCTACCCTGAGCCTTAGGGGAAGCGCAGGGTAGAAATTTGAATAAATAAATAAATCTAGCCCAACCGCTGCCCTGAGGTAGTGTATTAACAGGGTTGCATGTACCTGGGGCTGAGTCTTGCCAGGATCCTGGCCAATCAGTTACGTTCCTTAGGGAATGATTAGTTCCACATAGTCTCTACTCCCATTAGCAGTCCGTTATACATACAGCAGCCAGGCAACCCCCTCTGGCATCCTTATTCCAAGTCCTCCTTGTCAAGGGGTCCCTCCCTCACTCGGCAGAATCCCTCCTGAAGCCAGGTCTCTTTACATAGGGTTTGTGCAGAGACAGAGCTCAGCCCAGACTCCTGTTAACGCTGCTACTAGTTATCATTTCTATAGCGCTGCTAGGCGTACGCTGCACTTTACAGTCACAGATGTCTGTGAGATAGGGCCCCTGCCCAGAGGGCTTACACTCTAATGGCGAGGGAGGGAGGGGGGACCCCGGTTCAAGTCTCGCCTTGGCCAGAAACTCACTGGGTGACCTTGAGCCAGTCACAATATTCTTTCAGCCTAACGGTTAGGATGAACACCCAGCGAGGTTGTTGTGATCTAGGTAAAGCGCACCGCGTGCCATGGCAGGGGGGCACTATATAAAGATTAAGATACACATGGCGGAGGGGAACACACACTCTCTCATTTTAGAGAAGGGAAACAGAAGCTGAGGCCTACCCAACGCCACCTAGCAAATTCATTGACTGGAGTGAGATTCAAACCCTCGTCTCCCAGGGCCAGGGCCTTAGTCACTGCACCACACTAGCTCCTCTGGGTCTTCCCAGCTGTTCTCAGCCGCTCACTGTCAGAGACACAGCTCGGGTCGAGCTCCTGCCTCTCTCTCAGCCTCCTCTGAGCCCTTCCAGGCTCTTGGGGCTTGTGGCTCTCCCAGCTACACCCAGCCTCAGGTGCTGGGCAATCCGGCGTGTTCCTCCAGTAGCACCTGCCCCTCCTACTGGCGCTAAGCTCCTTAAAGGGCCAGCGACTCAGTTCAGCTGTGCCCTGCTACAGGTAGGAGGATATCCTCTACCCAAAGCATCCCTGGCAGATGCCTGTTCAGTTTTTTTCTTGAAAACCTCCAGGGGAGGAGACTCCACATGCTCTCCAGGCAGCTTGTTCCACTGTTGAAGCGTTCTAACAGTCAGGGCATTTTTCTTAATTTTTAGCCTAACCCGCCCTTCCTGCAGTTTAGACCCACTGCTTCTCATCCTGGCCTCAGTGGCAGTGGAAGACAAATGAGAGATCTGTGGGTGTAAACAGATGAGATGTTGCCCCCACTTTCACCCCCATTCAATCCGGATTCACCTGCTCTCCTGTCAGGTGGCCGCCAGATGTTCACCCTGCGGCCACTACTCATGGAGTCATCCCAGGGAAGGCTGATGACGTCATGCAGGCAAATCTGTGGAAAGGTGGGGCAACACACTGCCCCATGGCCCTACGGGGTGCTCCCATGGCCACCCCTGATTGTTGGGTGCATGGCCACCTCCACCCACGTTCAGCACCCACTCACGGCCAGCAGCCTAGCATGTCTGAGGAGCGACTGCAACTCTGTGGTGCGGGAGGAGAGGAGCACAGGCAGACCGCAGCAGGGAGCAACACCTGTCCGTTAGTTGTGGTCCCACAAGGAGCCTGTAGGTGCTAGCTGCGGGGTGGGGGGGCACGGAGCAACCATGGGCTTGTGTGTTCACACCCTGTGTTTAGATCTGCCCTCTGCCACAGATTTTTTTTGGGGGGGATCTGACCTTGAAGAAGTTACTCCTTCACAGAAGTGACGTTAGAGTAGACATTAAAGATGACAAGGGGCTCTCCTACAGTAGTGCTACCTGAGATGGGGAGTAAGCAGAGGAAAGATGAAAAGGGCAGGAAATTTTGTAATCATGGGTATTGCAGATAGACTATCGGGTATTCGATTGGCACCCGAATACCAGAAATACTGGGTATTGGACATTCTCAAGATACTCACTTTCCATTTTACCGACCCATTCTGATTTATGTGTTCCTGTTCTACGTTCCTGTTGTACGTGTTTCTGCTCTGGATGAATGGAAATGGACAGAAAATCAGTAAACTGGTCATTGGTTAAATGGCACAAAATGGAATAACGGTACCTCGGTAACCGCAAACCAGTAATTTGCTCAGCACTAAATGGGTGGTGTTTAGTATCTGATCTGCCCACAGGAATTTGGGCACCACAATTTCAGTTTTGTGGGTACCTACTTCAGCTTTGGTGCAGAGCCTATGTTCTCTTGCCAAAGCTGATGGATTAGGTAGAAGGAACTCACCAACTCGGCTTTTGGGAGCCAGATGGAGTTTGCAGTCCTGGAAGCTAAGAGCTGAGCATTGCCTTGAAAACAGAACAAATATATTATGCAGCCACAAGAAGAGAATAAATCTGTGACCCTAATTTTTACAGCCGCTTTTCTGACTGTGACCTGAATTTTAACTCAACAGTTCCTTTTTGTTTTCATACTGAGCTTTGTACAAAGCGGACACAAAGATATTTGATAATACGCAGCCCAGATTAACTGTGCGTTAGCAAGCAGGTCTTTGCTAAACATCTAAGGAATCTATTCCGAGGCTACCGACTTGTTATCATTTGTCCCTAATTGAAATTATTTTTGTTAGGATTTTTTTTTCCGGAGGGGAAAAAACATACTCCTTGTTTCTTGAGAAGAATCTCATGAGCTGTTTACAAGAACTTATCTGAGAACATGGGACTGGAGCTTAACTGACATTTTCCAAACAACTCCACCAAAAGATAAACTCTGAGGAAATGCAGGACGTCTCCAAAGGCCTGGATCAGCCTTTGGCTCATCTGAGATTCAGCCAGTCGAGCCCGTATGCAGCCAAACACTATAAATAATCAGTCAAAACTTAAACATCCCTGGGTGCTGCAAAAAGAAAGTTGATGTTGGTTTACAGAATGTTTTTTCCAGGCAACTCCACTTAAATGACATTTTATAAAACAATCAATATAATTAATTAAAAGCAAAAAGAATGTTTTAAAAAAGATCATAGTAGAGATCCAAGCAAAGAAGATGATAAAGGAAAGAAAACAATAAGTAAGCCAGTGTGATGTAGTGACTAAGTGGGCAGCACTTGGACTGGGAGGTAGGAGGAGACCCTGGTTCAAGGCTCGCTTTAGCCAGAACCTCACCAGGTGACCTTGGGTCAGTCACAATATTCTGTCAGCCTAACCCACCACACAGGGTTGTTGTGAGCATTAAAAGTTATGTTCATTATCTATATGTAAAGTGCTCCGAGTGCCATAGCAGGGAAGTGCTATATAAAAATAAAGATTATTATTTTATTTTATTTATTTATTTTATTATAAGGATGAGCTGAAACTTTTACTAGTCTTAGGTCTTTTTCTGTAAATTGCTGGAATGAGTTTGCTGCTCCCAGTTCTGTCCTCGGTGGACAGAGAGATCATTCTTTAAATCAAGCGAATGCCCTGATGTACTAAGCATAATGGGAGAATCTGGCAAGAGGCCCTTGAAGAGGACAGTTTCTTTAGCTCATTGTAGAACTGACTGACAGAAAAGTACACAGGCAATTGCCCTTGGAGTCCCTTCACCGTGCTTGGCCTAAAGACGCACAAAGGACTTTGGTTTCTGCCATGTCTGGCTCTTTAAAGTTGCTCAAGGTTGTAAAAATAAACAAAAAGAAATTAGCATTTGGGATGAGAGCAGAAAAGGCAGAGCAGGGCCTGGGTGATGTGTGATGGGGGAAGAGTGGCGTGGGTTTGGTAAGTGGGACTCATTGTACTGGCGATGTCTGTGACTGGAGAAAGGGCTGGTGATTCTGCTCTTCAGTCTCAGACCCAGGAAAAAGAAATTAGATGAAGTGCCCACTGGAAATCCATCTGCTCCTCCTTAATAAGCACACGCAATTTGGCAGGAACATTTCAATCCAAGCTACATCACGTTGGTTCAATTCCCATCATGCACCGGTTGGTGGAACCACCTTAGGGTGCTGACTCAGAGGTATTGTCAGACCAGGCTCCTTCAGGAAAAGGGATTTCTGCTCCTTCCAAAAATACAAAATTTTCCCATCCTAAATCAGAATAAAATTTTGAAATATCTGCCCAAATATCCCAAAATGTTATGAATTTATATATATATAAATGTGTGTTTGTTTACTTATTATTTGAATAGAAGCAACAATCTATCTGATGCTGAACACAAAATAGTTCAAGAAGGTATAGCTAGCTGCATTTGCTCCGTCTGTATGGTTCTGACTCGTTACATGCCTGAGGAAGGGGCTGCATGACCAGATAGCTTACATCCTCTCACCAACAGAGGTTGGCTCAATAAAACATTGGTCCAGTAAAATATTGGTCCAATAAAGCATTCAATAAAAAGTTGGTCTCTAAACAGCTTGGGCCCCAAGTATCTGGAAGACTACCTCCTCCCCCGTGTCCCATCGCGGCCTCTGAGGTCAGCCGGGCGTATCCTTGTACAGGTACAATCTGCCCACCCTGTTTCCGCAACGAGCTGTAAAGCACTCGCGATGGCCAAGCTGCCGCGTCCTGGTTTGGCCCGGGACATGGCAGCCCAGGTGAACAGGATGTGCGCCTGCCGGAGCACAGAACAGACATGCTCCTGGCTAGGCCGGGGGTAGGGAGAACGGGAATGTGCAGCCAGCCGTCCCTGGGCTATGCCCAGTACCCCACCGCCCACCACGACAGGCAGCCGTGGCAGCCAATGACGGCTGCCGAGCTGGCAGACTGGCCCAGAGCCAGATGTGCAGGCTCTGGGACGGCCCGCTTTGCCCTAATGCGACAGGCCCTAGCCCGGGCTCTTAGCTCCGCTAGCTGCAGAGGTGAGAGCCTGGGCTAGCTGCCAGCATGACCCAGGATACCCCGGGTCAACACCTGCTGGCCCAGAGCCACACGTGACAGCAGCCCAAGGGGCTAAGCGGACTGCTGTCCTGTCTGACTTTACCCAAGGACACACAAAGAGGTGCTCTCTGTCGGTGCCCCACAATAATGGAACTTCCTCCCCTTGGAGATTCCTCTAAGCCCAAGCCTGCTCATCCTCTGGAAATGATGTGAAACCTTGCTGTTTGGCTGGCAGGGATAGGCCTGGAGGGATTAGGAAGGAGGTCTAGGGAGCTGGGGTGGGGTTTTAAGGGGTTTTTTAAGGGGATGTTTTTTATATGCTATATGCTGCCCTGAGTCTTAGAGGAAGGGTGGGGTATAAATTTGAATGAATTAATGAATGAATGAAAAATAAAATATTATCTGAACCACTTGGTCGGCATCTCTTATAGCATCTCTTACCAAGAAAGCACCCACTTTCTCCCTTTGACACTAAGCAGTCCTGTTTAGAGACCCCTGCCCCAAGGGACTTACAGTCTAGAACAGACAAGGGATGGGGAGGCAAGGGGAGGGGGACATTGGGGGAAGAATGTAGTTCACAAAATGTCCACGTTTTTTAATCCTGAAATTTTCAATCAAAAAGATTGGAAAGTTTCCAATAGTGCAAAATGTCCCTACAAAAATACTTGATCCCACCAGGGCCACATTTTCTAATGCAAAAAAAACTTAAATGAGAACTGTCCACCCAGCCTAGAGCTGAAGTGGGTAGAACATTCACTACCTGCAGGTAATATGCATGTATTAATTTATTCGTGTAAATGTATATGCCGCCCTTCCCTGAGGTTCAGGCTGGCTCACCATTCATTCATTTCTAAGTAGTCTGTTGGGTACATGAGTCCCAAATCAGGCACATATTTCAGATCCTTCCGGATTACCCTCCAAAATACCGGGTATTACCGTTACCAAGTTACTGACTTACCATTCTATCAATTGGCGAAATAGTCAATCAGCACAGAAATTAGAACAGGAAGTCAGAACATTGGTACCTGGAGTCAGAAAACAATTGATTGGGTGGCTCGTTGGGCACGCTAAGAGGGTACCGATTCATGCACAACGTTACTGGGTCAGGTCAGGTACTGGAATTTCACTGGGGAAAGCCGTTTTGGCAGGTACTCCTTTCTAGCCCATCCCTATTGGGGGGAGATGCTGTCTGGCAGAACAGTATGGCTTCCTGGTTGCTCACACGCTTAGCACTGAGAGAACAACAGGTTGGGATAGCAAATTCTGATTTTCCCCTACATTTTCTGATTTTGCAGAGGCTCATGCTCTTAGGTTGATGGTTCAGTGGGGTGGGGTCAAAAATTACCCCCCGGTGGCTGCTTCAGAGGACTGGGTATGTGAAATAAGTTCATTGGTCGTGGTGTATTTCCTCATGTACGGTTGCCGACACCATAAACGCCTACATGTGTTCACTTAAAGCTGTGAACTCCAAATTATCGACACCGCTTCCACAGTCGCACTAATAATGCTCGTTAGATGTTTTCCTTTCATTCCTTGTTGTTTCTTACTCTTTTGTGTCGGAGGTAAATAATATCCCTTCCCCTTTTGGTTTCGCTGTGCTCTCCTCCTCCTTGTGGATTGCAAGATGTCAGCAGAGTCTAAAGGCTGGGGGTGCGGGCTGCTGTGGAAGAGATTCTAGCAATGGAGTAAGAGGACAAGCCATGCTAATTCAAGCCTCTTTTCTTCCTCTTTTGCAGTTGTTGCAGTCTCAGGATGTGAAGGAAGATGCTGTTCTTTGCTGTTCTATGGAGGTAGGAAAGGCCTGTTAGAACCTCTCTAATATTCCCACCTAATTCTTCACTGCCCGGATCCAGTAGTCAGTCTTCACGCCAATACAGCATGAATGGTGGCGTTTACATCTGCTCCTTTGCACGCCCTCTGCCCAGCTGCACGAGAGGCAAAGCAGTAAGAATTGGACCCGTTTAGCTTTTGGGGAAAATGAAAGCTCTCGGAAAAGGCTGTTGTATGGGTGCAGCCCTACACGCTATGCAAGCTGAGCATATTCTGGAGGCAGTGTAAAACCTTTCCCTTCAGCAAAGCATTTGGCAGGCAGAGAGAGGGGCTGGTTTAGGGGTGAGGGTGGGGGTCTTAAGGAGATTCTAATTTTTTTTGTATTTTTTAATGTGGTAAGAGACCCTGAACCTTAGGAGAAGGGCAGGGTAAACATTTAAATAAAGACAGAATGGGTTTGATCCTATATCTTTCCAACAGAAAAGGGAAAATGGCATTTTGGGTTGCATTAACAACCCAGAGGCCTTGAGGACAGGCCTTGAGGCAGGGAATCCTTTGGTGGAGGAAGCATCAGCATTTGCCTTGTCATGGATGAATCATTACCTCCTTCAGGCCAGTCTCCTGGCACACGTCAGCCCTCGGAACAGTGTAGAATCAGTTCAGTCGGTTCGCCCCCGGAGACTTACGGAACTGGAGAGGTTCCAGAATGCTCTCGGGGAGTTACCCTCTGAACTTGATGACCTCACCTTGCTGATAGAGGCCATCGACCGAACGACTCCGAGGCATCGGCTTCCTGAACGCTGACACCACAGGTCCCCCTGGTTTATGGAGGACCTGCAGTGGATGAAGCGAGAGTGACGGCAGTTGGAGCAACCGTGGAGCCGTTCTCGCACTAAAGCCAACCGATCGCAGCATAGCGTTAGTTTACAAGGCTATGCGGTGGCTGTGCAGGCAGCAAAGAAGAGGTTCTTTGCGGCTCTCATAGCTTCTGCAAAGTCGCATTCAGCTGAGCTTTTCCAGGTGGTGAGGGGCCTGGTCAGTGAGCCTTGCCATCCATCAGAGAAATCGCCACAGGACATGCCTGATGACGCGTAATCCCCCTGCGCCCACGTTCAGAGCTGCTCGTGAGTTTGGCCACCAGGAGTTTCCCGTAGGCAACACCCGCTGGGAGTTTCCTCTTAACATGGGTAGGTGCCCTCGCTCTCCCACTTCCTGCTGTTTCCAGCCACCTCACGCCAATTCCCTGCTGCTGCCAAGACCCCCTCCCCCAACCTCCTCATTGCCAGGATTGGGCTCCCCCTGCTGCTGCCCCTCGGCTACTCCTAGTCTGGGATTTTTTAAGACGGGTCCCAGATTTTTAAGAAACGTTTTGGTGGGTCTCACCACAAATGGTTGCGAACCGTTGCACCCATTGGTCTGAATCAGCTAAATCAAATTGAAAGGCGAGTTAGCCTGCCTCCATCAGGATTTGAGTTTGAGTTAGCTGCCATTATGCCCCCCTCATACAGACAAGTCTCTAAAGGACAGGTGCTAAATGTGTCGCTTTGTGGAGCCTGCTACATCAGCCTAAACCTGTCTTATTGTAGGTGCAAGGGCTAGCTAAACAAACCAGTCTGAGAATGCTCCCATGCACAGGTAGAGAGGTGTAACAAATCAGCTTTGATAGGTCGCTAGGAGCAAGGGTATAGGAATAATAGGGACAGATGGTACAGTTGTCCTGAGGCCCACAAGTCGAGGACCCACAGGTCCAGGTACAGCTCCAAGGAGAGGAGCAAGGGGGGCCCATTCCTTCTTCTCCACCAGGGCCCATTGCACCCTAGCGAGAAGTGCAAGACCTGGAGCTTTGCACCCAGCCATACCTCAACTGTAAGAGGAAATGACACAACTGGACACAGTGGCCATACTTTCCAAAACTGATTCCAGAATCTATTTTCTGGATACTGCTTGCTGTAGTATCTGCAAGACGATGAGGAGTTGCGTAATGGCAGACGTGTCGCTAGAACGGGGGCAGGGTCGCCACCTTTTGGTCGTTTTTCTCCTGCCACTTCCATTTGGGCCTATGGGAGTGTCAGGTAAAAAAAAACCCACCCCCGTTGGGCCCCCCTAAGGGTGGGGAGAGACTGCATGACAAGGGGGGCAGTTGCACTTGACTTCAGAAGTTCCATGTCCTCAGTGGATATTTTCTTCCTAGAACTGCAATTCTTACTCTCTGGCCTTAGACCTTCAGTCACGTATCTGAGTCTTCAGTCTAACAAACTGAGTGGGGGGAAACCTGGAACACGCCTTTTTTCTACAGGGGTGAAAAAAATTCAAGGGGGAGAGCAGTGTATGCCCCCCCCCCCCTTAGCTATGAGTAGGGTTACAGCCCCACCCTCTCTCTCTCTCTCTCTAAGAAAAGGTGTGGCCATGTTGACAAGGGCCGGGCCCAATGGCTGACACACCCATTTCTGACATAACCCCACCCTTTTCAGAGCATCGTGACATCACATCTCCCCAAAGGGGCGGGGGGCAGGTAAAAGGGGCTGTTTGTACCATGTAACTCCCACCCCTTAAGGTCCTGAGTCTTTATAGGCATTGGGGGGGTGGAGCAAGAGCTTGGAGAAGTCCCTAGGGCCCACCCCATTTCTCCCAGAAGCCCTGATTTTTCCAGATTACTGGGGACAGCCTGACCCAGGTTGCCAGAGGCTGCAGACCTGGAGAAATCAGTGCATTTTAACATAAGAAATGCCATACTGAATCAGACCCGTGGTCCATCAAGCCCAGCATCCTGTCTCCGACCGTGGCCAGTCCCGTTCGTGTGTGAGAAGTATCAGCAGTCACAATGGGCAATCCATTCCCTGCTGATCACTTCCTGCTCCCGACAGTAAGAAGTTCCTGTTTCATAATTTACTTGGCTAATAGCCATTCATGAACCTATTCTCCCCAAGAACCTATCCAGTCCTTTCTTAAACCCAGCCATATACGACTGGGTTTAAAAGTAGTACCCAGCATCTTCCCCCAAATCCCTGAATCTCTGAGTGAAACCTGGAGAGGTGGAAACACTAGCTACAGCCCTGCGTGACAGCAAACAGCACACCATTTGCAGCTTCTTTGCTGTTTCCCTCTGTGGCCAGTGTCCCTGTGGCAGAGTGCAGCCTGTGACCCCTCTGGCCCTTTAAGGCAGGTGGGGGTTTCCTGATATTCCCACAGGCCAAAATGGAAGTGTCGGGGGGAAAACGAGGAAGGTGGGAACCCTAAGTGAGAGAAGGCGCTGATTGAGGGGCAGGCACCGGAGATAGATAGGATCACGCCTCATTGCCTCACGCCTGGGTTTGGGCGTGGCTGAGTCAGCCCAGGATTGTCAGTCTTGGCAGAGAGAGTGTGGCAGAGCTGAGAGGGGCTGCCTGAGGCTGAGCTGGTCGCTGGCTGTAAGGAAGACGATGGCCGGCCAGCTGGGAGTGAGTACTCCCAGGCTACAGAGGGATACGGTTTCAAGGCTGCTTGAGAAGCAGGGTTAGGCTGGGAGACAAACGGGGGGGGACCGCTGAGAGTGGGACATGAGCTGTGTGTAAAAAGAGTGACTTATGGATAGAAACCGAGTGAATATTCCCCATGTGAGAGTGACTTTGTGGGTTGGATCCTGCCTCTACTTACCCTGGCTAAGTCCCACCCTGTCACATCCCGGAGGCCTGCCCTTTTCCCCTCCTCTCCGAATTTCCAAGCACAGGTGCAAGAGAGGCCTCTCCAGCACGAGGACGTCTGCCCTTGCTGGCCTGCTGCTGCGATAAGCTGCGTTTTTCTCTTCCCCTCGTCCCCGCCGCGGCAGCCAGGCTGGTTTGAAAGCTAAACAATGAGTGGCCCCTTGCACACTCTCCCCCCCACAACTTTTGACCCTTCTCTCTTGACAGCTGCAGAGCACAGGCCGGCTGCTGGAGGAGCAGCTGCCCGAGATGATGACAGAGCTGCTGGCGATTGCACGCGACAAGATGCTGTGCCCCTCGGAGTCCATGCTGACACGCTCCCTCCTCCTGGAGGTCATTGAGCTGCATGCCAACAACTGGAACCCCCTGACGCCCACCATCACACAGTACTACAACAAGACAATCCAGAAACTGACAGCCTGAGGCACAGGAGGAGGGAGGCGGGGATGGAAGACATGCACCTTAAAAGGAAACAGGAAGGAACTGTGCTACCACAGCTGACGAGAGAAACGAGGGACCTTTCTGATAAAATAACTTAAGACGACAAACCCCAGCATGCTTAAGAATACGTTCACAGGGGGGAAGCATGTTTCTTTTCAGCCGTGTCCTCGAGCGCCACCCCTCTCCCCCTGCCTCCATTTGGTTTTGGGTTTCTTTTATTAAACCCATCACTCATGCAGCTCCGCGTCCCGCCAGGTCATTGTTTGGGCTTAGAAAGACCACGGAGGATTTGAATAGCGAGTGGAAACGCGGGCTAGGATTGTTTTCACCCCATTCTCTCGGCTCACACTGGCCAACTGGCAGGAGACAACACATGGCAGATGTCTTGGGAGGACAAAGAAAAACACGTTCCACACCAGACGCTGGTAATTGACGGCTTTTGTCAAGCAGGGAGCTTTCATTCCTGCCTCGCCAGTCCTCTCGTCTGAAAGGATTTTCTCTCTCTCTCTCTCTCTGCCTCCCAGCTTCCAAACCTGATTCTAGATTAGAACTTCACAGGGGATGATTTTTTTAATTATTATTATTATTATTATTATTATTTGCACTGGGTTTTATTTTGATTTGTCATTTATTATTTTTTTATATATATATATATATATATATATATATATATATATATATACAGACAATTGCTATCAGTTTTTAAAAGCAAGAATAAACGGTATAATGTGAGCTCACAGAGGGGTTTATGCAGTGATCCCAATGAGAAGGAGGAGTAAAATCCAAAAATCACTTTAGAAGTATTATAGCCACAGTTCTCTTGCCAGTAGCCTATTAAGGTAATTGAAAAATGTGTGCAGGTGACTCTCGAAATACAGGCATCCTGCCGCTCCTCTCACTCTCCGCTAAGGACACGGTATCCTCGCCTGCTCAACTTAGAACCCATTTTCTTGGTAACTTTTTTTATTTTTTATTTTATTTTTAAAGAGTGTTTTACTGTAATTACCATCACAGCTGTAATTATCCAGCAGTTAAATCAGGCCCGTTACACTGGGGCCTAATAATAATAATACATGGGGCTTAGGGAGACATTAAGACTTGAAGTTCTTCTTTAGAAACCAGTAAATAGAAGGCAACATGGATGTGGTATTTGAAAGGTGAAGAAAGAAAAAAGGAAAGGGGAAAAAAAGCCCAAAATACGCATTTCAAGTTTGGTTTGAAACTTCAACTTTCGAGTTTGGCTAGAGTAGCTAGCTTTCCTAAGAAGTGTTGCTCTAGAGTTGTATCCCATAGACGTGGAGCTCGGAAGCTGTCCTGGTCTTTCAGACTGCCGAGAAGGCCAGTCTTTACTCACATAACTGATGCGTAGCCTCCCAAAGGGGAGAGCATGAAAGAGGGTTGTTTCTCATCATTAAGGCTAGAGCAAGAGTTGAAGGCTGTAGGAGACGGACGCCAGTACAGTGTCCTTCGTGTCACTTCTCAACGTTCCCCACCACTCTCTGCACCAGCTGGCAGCCCTGGGAAAGCGGACCCCTGCGTGCAGTCGGCATTTTCAACCCCATGTTAGGCAGACCTGCTCCAAACAGGTGGCGTGATAGAAGCATCTAAAAGGCCAGGCCCTGCCGCCTCCCCTCATCCCACAACGGACACTATCAACAACAGTGGGAGACTTTTCCCCAGACTTTTCCTCTTGTAGACAGGGCTCCATTGAGGAATGAGGGCGATGACTGGATTCGATTTAATAGGAAGGGGAATTGTGCCTGGGTAACATGGGCTTTTAGACTGAGATGGGTCCATGTCGATCTTAAATCAAGTAGCAAGTTTGAAACACATGCAAGTTTGGCAGAAAAAAACCCCAAAAAGCTCTTAGAATTCTTGGGCACAGAGTAGAAGTCATAAGAAGTTGACTCGCAGCTCCCGAGAGTCAGAAGAAGTGCCATACTGGGTCAGACCAATGCTCCTTCAAGCCCAGCATCCTGTCTCCAACAGTGGTCACTCTCAGTCGCTTCAGAGAACTACCCAACATGTCATAATGGAGTGATTCATTCCCTGCTGTTTACTCCCAGCTTCCATCCGTCAGCGGCTGCATCCCCCGACCTCCTTGACTAATAGACTTATCCGCTAAGAATTTATCCAGTCCTTGTTTAAACCTAGCTAGGCTTTAACTGACCTTCAGAACATCTTCCAGCAACAGGTTCCACAAGTTAATTGTGTGCTGAGTGAAAACATACTTCCTTTGCTTTGCTTTTAGTCTACTGCCAGTTAGTTTCATGGAGTGTCCTCTAGTTCTAGTAACTGATTTTATAAAATCCTATCCTATCCCCTCTTGTCTCTTCTCCAAGCTGAAGAGCCCTAACCTATCTAGCCTCTCCTTGTATGGAAACCATTCCATATCCTTGATCATTTTTGTTACTCTTCTCTCTACCTTTTCAATATCCTTTCTGAGATGAGGCAACCGGAATTGCACACTATATTCAAGGTGTGGTCACACCACAGATTTATATAGAGGCATTGTGATGTTTTCCATTTTAATCCTATCCCTTTCTGAATAATTCCTAACATTCTGTCAGTCTTTTCGACAGCCACTGTACAGTGACCTGAGGTTTCCAGTGAATTGTCCACAACGACTCCCAGATCTTTTTCCTGAGTGGTAACCCCTAATTTAGAACCCAGCATTGTGTACGTATAATTTTGATCATTTTTCCTTATGTGCATTGTTTTGCACTTGTCAATATCAAATTCCATCCACTATTTGGTTGCCCCAGTCATGAAGATCCACCTGTAGATCCTCAGATCGACCCAGTCATGAAGATCCTCAAAGTCTGCCCCAGTCTTAACTATCTTGAATAACTTAATGTCATCCGCAAACTTGATCACCTCACTCTTTACTCCGTTTTCCAGATCGTTAATGAATATATTAAAAAACACAGGTCCCAGGACAGACTCTTAGGGCACCCCACTGCTTCTCTCCTTTGTGAAAACTGACCATATATTTCCTACCATTGTTTCCTAACCTTTAGCCAGTTACTGATCCATGATAAGGCATTTCCTCTTATCCCATAACTACTTCCTTTTCTCAAGAGTCTCTCATAAGTAAAGGGAAGTCATGCCTCACTAGTCTATATTGGAATCCAGAAGGTGCCAACAAGCATGTGAATAAGAGTGATCCACTTGATATAGTATGTCTAATTTTTCAGAAAGTGTTTACAAGGTCCCTCATGAGTAGGGTGGCCATACCTCCCCTTTAATACAGGACGCTTATGAAAAACACATGGTTCAGGGCTGCTTTGGTTGCAATGCAGCCCTTCACCATGTATTATCACCATGCATTTTTCATAAGTGTCCTGTATCCTTTACAACTGCCTCCACCAATTTGCCCAGCACCAATGTCAGACTCACCGGTCTGTAGTTTCCAGGATTGCCTCTGGAGCCTTTTTAAAAATTGGTGTTACATTTGCTACCCTCCAATCCTCAAGTACAGAGGCAGATTTTAGTGATAGATTACATGCTACCAAGAGTAGTTCCACAATTTAATATTTGGATTCCTTCAGAATTCTTGACTGTATACCATTTGGACCTGCTGACTTGCTATTGTTTTTAATTTGTCAGTCTGCTCCAAACGCTTGTCTAGAGTCGCACTGATTTGTGACTGTTCTTTGGATTCATCACCTACAAAGAACAGTTCCAGGGTAGGTATCTCCCCAACATCCTCTGCCGTGAAGACCAATTCAAAGAATTCATTATTTTCTTTCCTTACCTCATCTTCCCTAAGCACCCATTTTGACCCCTAGTCATCTGTTGGCCCAGCTGATACTCTTAACCATCTTCCTTCTTCTGTTGTACTTGAAAGAACTTTTATTATTAGTTTTTGCATTTTTAGCAAGTCATTCTTCAAATTCCCTCTTGGCCTGCCTTAGTCAGGTTTTACATCTAACTTGCCGGTGCTTATGCTCTTTCCTTTGTTCTCCATTTGGACTAGTTTTCCATTTTTTTTAAAGGATATCTTTTTAGCTCTAATGGTCTCCTTCCCCTCCCCATTTTGCTGGCATACATTTGGTCCTCTTGCTACCTTTTTATTTGTGGAATACATTTAAGCTGGGTCTCAAGATGGTGTTTTTAAATAGTCTCCATGCCTCTTGCAATCATTTGATCCTCATGGCCACTCCTTTCACTTTCCCATTCAAGTACGAACCACCTCTAAACACCCTGGGCTTCTCTAGGACGATTGATTTGTATGTGTAGAGACAGACTAGGGATGACTAGGGCTTTAGTGCATGAAGCCTAGATTTGAAATGGGCAAATCCATCAACATCTCAGTAATCAAACTGACTTAATATTGTCAGGTACTAAACAGTACCTGTTTATCACCAAGCATGTTATTTAAGTTACCGTATTACTGCGTTACTGTTACCACAATAACAAGTTACCATTACTAACTTAATGCTTGTGCGTTGCCATGCATTTTTGCATTTCTGGTTATTTCTTTCTGCATGTTATTTGCCTTTATTCTGTCCCAAGTTTATTTATATTATTTTATTTATTTATTTATTTTACATATTTCTATCCCGCCATATCCTGCCTCAGGCAGCTCAAGGCAGCATACAACAATTTATCAAAAACAAATACAATCAAATAAAATATAAATATCAGTAAAAAATACAAAACTAACCCATAAAATATACAATAACAAGTTTACCTGCTAGCACAAACCACAAAACAAAATGGAGGGCAGTGCTCTTATGTATACAAAGGAGGGTAGGAGGGATGTGTTGCACCTGTGCAGATTCAAAGTAAAACAGAGTAACTAAGCAAGGGACGAGAACCCAGAAATGGTAAATCAGTAATACAGAAGTCAGTAAATCGGTAAAACAGAAAGTTGGTAATTTCTTGGGCATTCTTGGGAAGTCACACTTGGGCATTCCATAAGCTGCTCAGAATTGCAGGTATTATCTGTGGATAACAAATCTACTTTCCGTTTCAGCTCCAAAAGAACTACCAGTTACATTGCCTCAGTGTTAGTTTATCCCTGATAAGAACGATTCGTACTGAATGTCCAGGAGAGGCCGGATTTCACAGGGTCCCCTATGCACAGCTGCATTATAGCCCTCAAGGTTGTAGTCTTGAGAATCAGACCCTCCTTAGAATGTTAGTTCTCCTGTATCTCACTCCTTTTGAAAAAAGATTATTTAAAGCAAGGTCTGGTAGCTTCTGGGGAAATTGTCAAGAAAACAATATATTGAGCCTGGAACCAAAGTCTACTCACCTGATGCCAAAGAGGGGAAGTCACATTTGGCTCCACAGGCAAGCAGACGTCAGCACCATGGTAGCTTCTGATGCACGGCGTATACAGTCAACGTGATTCACAGATCACTTACTCTGACTCCATTGGGTCCACTCCAGAGTAAGTTGTTTGCGTTTTGTAGCCACTGTTGGTTATTTGATTGCTTTAGAGCCCTCAAAAGCCAGTTTAAACAGATCTTAAATATAAAAATACCAGCTCTTGCTACATTTTTAGACTCTGGCCACTTTCTCACACTATACGGGAAGGGGGGGGAGTTCCATAAGGTCAATTGCAGATGTATTCTCACGGGAATTAGCACACAAAGGAAGGCACTATTCCGGTTTTATGCTGCGAGAACACTTGCACATGACCCTGATGTAGATTTTACAATCACGGGTGTTTGCACGGCATAAAAGCAGAACAGCACATTCCTACATGCGTTAATTCCCATGAGATTAGAGCCGCTATTGCCCTCATGAAAGTTTCCACCACCACCCCCCTCCCGTGTAACATGAGACAGTGGCCTTAGAAGAATTTAAACGTTCTTCTCCGAGGATCTCTGCGATTCTCACTCATGGGATTCACTGCCTGCTCCGCAGGTACCGGAAAACCTTTTCTGTCAGCAGTATCCAGGCAGAATTTGCCTGGAAAAGACTATAACAAGGTGAGGGCTCCACCCCTCCATCCCCTCCACCATCCTGAGAAAAGCGCGGGCTCGCATCACGAGGGATGGTCCGGTATAAATAGGGGGAGGAGCCTTCGCCGCCCCAGTTCCTTCCAACCGCATGGCGTTGGAAGACCTTGCAGCGCTACTCAGCGCTGGTCAGTAGTAAGGATAATAAAACAGTGAGTGCTGCCCTTGCCCACGGGGTCTCATTCCACGGGCACAATCGGGGTGTCTGGGAATGCCCAAACAGTCGGGCTTTAAGAGGTGTAGCTCCTGTCCCGCCACCCTGTCCGTCAGCAATCAGCACGCCCGCTGTCTAGTGTGCCTGGGCGAGGCCCATAACACCCAGACCTGCAGAGCCTGTTCAGTATTATCGAACAGAACCAAACATGCCAGAGCACTGCGCCTGCAGGACTTGCTAACAAAAAGGGCTCTGGAGGGTGGAGAAGAGGGGCCTCTCAGGCTCCCTACCCGGCACTCTACATCATCGACGATGGAATCAGCGCAGAAGGCACCGACGGAACCGGCACAACCCGGTCCCGACGGATCCATGACGGCACCGAGACCTGCGGTACCGTCCCCTCCGAAGGAGAGTCCCCAGACTCTCGGCACCACCCGCCCAGTAGTGGGCGGTACAGAGGCCCCACGGGCACACAGCACCGCCCGCTCCTTGGAACGGGGCTCCAGACAGGCAGAAGGGAAGAAGAAGGAAAAGAAGAAGAAGGGCTCCAGGGAGCTGCCAGAGTGGCCTGGCACAGGGGACGCGGCGGCTCCCCAGGTGCAACACATGAGGGGCAACTTAACTCCGTCGGGACTGACGAGTGTGACACGGCAATTACAGCCTCCGCAACCGGCAGCACTGCCCACACCGACAGTTCCGCCCCTTCTACTCACATTACTGGCGACGGTACCCATGGATGCACGATCCCAGGCGCACAGACGGTACCGCTCAACGTCCAGGTCCCCACGGTACCGGGATGAACGCGGTGCCCCGCTGAGGTACCATTGGGAGCGTAGATCCCGGTCGCCATGTTCCTGCTGCTCACTCTACTCTCAGGAATACCGATATCGGTCCCGGAGCCCCTCACCCTACATGCCTAGGACAGACTTTGATGCCCTAGCATGCTCCAGACTGGAATGTCCATACGTGCTGCCACACCCTCCGTGGGTGGCACTGACGGCAACGATCTCCCGTCCCCCACCGTCGGATGCAGGCTCAGCACCATTACAGCAGAACATCGGGACAGCCGACAGCGGGTACAGCACATCGGACCTGATAGGGATCTCGGCCACTCAACCACGTGGTGAAAGGTTAGCACCTTCCGGGGCCATAGATCTCCTGACCTCGCTGCTGGAGAACCCAAGGGAAGAAATGGGACCGAGGACGGCTATTATAGCCTCCTCAGGGAGATCCACATTCCAGTCATCGTCCCCATCCTCACCTTCACTAGAGGAGGACAAAACCATATCCCCCCCTCCTCTCGACGCCATATCGGACCTGAATCCGTCTCTGGCTACTGAAGACTCTAAAGCTTTTCAAGGAATGCTGCGGAGGATGACAACCTCCCTCCCCAAGCTCCCGACCAGAGTTGTCAAGAAATCCCAGACTGGGCCTATTTTGGGGATTCTAGGGGCAGGCGAATCGGGGCATGTAATGCTCCCGATGTTAGAACAGTTAATGGAGCCTGCTTCTAATATTTGGAACAAACCCGCTTCTGTGACACCCACCAATAAATTGGCGGACTCCTTGTATGTGGTCCCCAAGGAAGGTGCACAGATCTTTCACAAACCCCCTGAACTCTTTAGTGATAGCTGCAGCATCGCTAAAATCTAGAGCGGGAGGGATACAGACATCCCCATCGGATAGGGAGGGAAGGAGACTAGATGTCCTAGGTCGTAAGATGTTCTCATCCGACTCCCTATCGTTTAGAATAGCCAACTATGCCTCAGCGATGTGTGGCTATCAACATTGGCTATGGTCACGGCTTAGCAGCACCACAGACCCGAACCAAATAGCAGCCCTCCAGAAAGAGGGGATGCAGATGGTACAGTTTCAGCTAAAAGCAAACATGCATATAGCTGATGCCAATGCCAGAGGTATGGCCTCGGCCACAGCATTGCGCAGACATGCATGGCTGCGCTCCATGGCTCTGACCCAAGAGAGCAAGACACGGATAGAGGACCTTCCGTTTGACTGCGAAGGGCTCTTCGCTGCATCTACAGATGACACTGAAAAAAATCAAGGAGATGAATCAGACGGCTAGGTCTACGGGGGTTGTAAGTGGCACTCGTAAAAAATCCTATCCCACACAGAGTCCCTATTTCTTCTCACCCAGAAGACCCACCTATCCCTCATATAGTTACAACACTGGAAGGCGCTTTCAACAGAATACTATGAAGTACCAACATCCACAAGGGCCTCAGCAACACAAGGCCTTTAATAGGCAGAGAGGGCTTGGCAAGCCATCCCCCAACTTGTCCTCGGGTCAGCAAGCAAAGTCCCGCTTTTGACGAGAGCCTGATCAAGGGCGTGCATGAGGACAATCCCTCATTCCATGATCACCTGCTGCCTTTCCTACCTCAATGGGAAGCCATTTCCTCTGACCGCAGGGTCAGGGAGATTGTACGATTTGGCTACGCTATACAGTTTAGATTCCTCCACTCTTCCTCTCCCTGCCCCCCTAGGGGCTCCCCCCCCCCAACTCAAATACTAGTTGAAATACAGAAACTACTTCAGAAAGGAGCCATTGAACCGGTTCCCATATCTGAACTTAATACTGGTTTCTTTTCAAAAAATGTTGTGGTTCCAAAGAAAGACAAGAGATTTCACCCAATCCTAGACATTAGACAACTTAACAAGTTTAGCCGTAGATTTAAGTTTCACATGACTTCCCTACCCATTATTTTTATGGGCCTCCAGCAGGGCGATTGGTTAGCATCCCTTGATCTACAAGATGCATATTTTCATATTTCCATCCGCCCTTCTCATCGCAAATACTTACGATTTGTTGCAGGAAACCAACAGTTCCAATACAAAGTCCTCCCGTTCGGTCTGTCTGCGGCCCCACATGTCTTCACCAAATGCGTTGCGGTGGCAGCGGCTCACCTTCAAAGACATGGGGTCAGGAAGAAGGCCTGGACAACTGGTTACTCGCAGCGGCATCGCAACACAACCTGCACAGACACTTGGAAATAACAATGTCACTGCTCAAGGACCTAGGCTTCTTGATCAACCTTTCCAAGTCACATCTACGCCCCTCCCAACACCTACCCTTTATAGGGGCGATACTAGATACTTGCCAGGCAAGAGCATATCTACCTACAGACAGATTCCTTGCCATACGAAAGGTTCTGGGAGATCTGATAACTCGACCAACGAGATCGGTATGCTACTTTCTTCATCTTCAAGGGCTGATGGCATCTACTACCATGGTGACACCGTACGCACGCCTCCACATCAGACCACTCCAACAATGGTTAACACAAAACTATACTCCCACCCTCCAACCACTCACCATTAAGCTGACATTACCACAGAGGGTTCACAAAAGCCTACTGTGGTGGAGGGATGCAGACCAAGTACTCAAAGGGATGCCTTTCAATCCACCAAACATAGATGCATCCATCACTTCGGATGCTTCCATGACCAGTTGGGGTGCTCACATGGGGGACATGCAAGTACACGGTCTATGGTCCATAAAAGAAGCAGAGTTACACATCAATACGTTGGAACTCAGGGCCATACGCTGGGCTCTGAAGGCCCTACTACCCCATATCAGAGAAAAAAAATGTCTTGATCATAACAGACAACACCACAGCGATGTGGTATGTGAACAAACAAGGTGGGGCAAGGTCAACACGTCTGTCCTTGGAAGCGGAAGCCATATGGCATTGGTGCATAACCCACAAGATACACATTCAAGCAATTCATCTGGAAGGTCAGGACAACTCAATGGCAGAAGAGGAGCCCTCTTCTCAGCCGCACTTTGTTGGACCAGCACGAGTGGTCAATGAACGACAGAGTACTTCAGGATATTTTTCTAGAATGGGGGACACCAGCGATAGACCTGTTCGCATCGCAAGAGAACGCGAAGCTGCTGAAATACTGCAGCCACGCAGGGGCTGCTCCGGGATCAATTTCCAACGCCTTTGCGATATCCTGGCATGGGACCTTCCTCTCTGCTTTTCCCCCAATCCCTCTCCTTCAGAGTCCTTTGCAAGGCCAGAACAGACAAGGCCCGTCTAATCCTGATTGCACCCTTTTGGCCTCGCCAAGCATGGTTCCAAACATTACAAGTAATGACTTCGTGTGTCAAGACTCTTCCACTTATACCCGACCTGCTGTCACGTGCTCAAGGGTCAATCCTGCACCACGATTTGCAGATGCTCCACCTCTCCGCTTGGTTGATCCTGCTCTCGTAGGAAATGTACCACCTGAAGTTCCGGAGATTTTGCTGAATTCTCGACGCCTCTCTACGCGAAGGTGTTATGAGGCAAAGTGGTTCCGTTGCTCTAAATGGTGCGAAACACAATCTATTCCCCTACTCGCCCTTACTATGAATCATGTTTCTATGTACCTCTTAGCTTTACAGAATCGCCTCTTTCTATCTCATCCATAAAGGTGCACCTGGCGGCGCTGTCATCGCGCCTGCAACCAGAGGGTCAGGAAACTTTGTGTGTGTTCTCACTTTTTTATGAGATCCTTCTGGAAAGGGTTGGTGAACACTTTTCCACTGAGATCTCAACCAGTCCCTCAGTGGGACCTGAATCTTGTGTTATCAAGACTGATGGGCCATCTTTTTGAACCCATGCTTTCATGTACCATGGAAAATCTAACTATTAAAACTGCCTTCTTGATAGCAATCACCTCGGCGCGAAGAGTAAGTGAACTGACTGCCCTCAGGGCCTCGCCACCTTATACACTGTTCCATAGGGATAAGGTGGATCTAAGGACTGATCCAGCATTTGTACCCAAAGTGGTTTCATCCTTTCATCTGAATCAAACGATTTCACTGCCAGTGTTCTTCCCAAAACCTCACACTTCACATGCAGAACGGACACTCCACACTTTGGATATTAAGAGAGCACTTGCTTTCTACATTGATCGAACCAGGAGCATTAGAGCATGCGACTCCCTATTTATATCTTATGGAGGACAGAAAATTGGGGTGAAGATCTCTTCGCAACCGTTATCCAAATAGATTACTCTAGGCATACAGAGATGTTATGCTTTAGCTCACAAGACTCCACACTTAGGTCTGAGAGCGCACTCTACCAGAGCTGCCGCTACGTCCATTGCTAA
The DNA here is from genome assembly GCA_003113815.1 of Sphenodon punctatus. Classification (NCBI taxonomy): domain Eukaryota; kingdom Metazoa; phylum Chordata; class Lepidosauria; order Sphenodontia; family Sphenodontidae; genus Sphenodon; species Sphenodon punctatus. The sequence goes on from QEPC01004899.1 coordinate 2,575,885, forward strand.
TTTCCATGGGATACCTATCTCGGACATATACAAAGCTGCCACATGGCGTCAGTGCATACCTTTACGAAGCACTACTCATTGGACCTCACAGCCAGGTCAGACTCTCAGATGGGGAAGGCGGTTCTGAATTCGCTGTTTGGTTGACTTCCTCGACTCCCTCCTCCTAGAGGTAGGTGTTTCAACTGCTTATTACTCTCCCATGAGTGAGAATCGCGGAGATCCTCGAAGAAGAAATAGAGGTTACTTACCAGTGACTCTATTCTTTGAGAGAGCTCCACGTATTCTCACATCTCGCCCTCCTTCCCCTCAGTCTCGGATGACATTGCTGGGTCTTCCAAACCGAGGTTGGAAGGAACTGGGGCAGCGAGGGCTCCTCCCCCTATTTATACTAGCCCATCCCTCATGATGCGAGCCCATGCTTTTCTCAGAATGGTGGGGGGGATGGAGGGGCGGAGCCCTCACCTTGTTAGTCTTTTCCAGGCAAATTCTGCCTGGATACTGCTGACAGAAAAGGTTTTCCGGTACCTGCGGAGCAGGAAGTGAATCCCATGAGTGAGAATATGCAGAGCTCTCTCGAAGAACAGTAACCTCTATATTCAGTCTGTCTTGTTTGTTTGTTTGTTTAAAGCTCCCAAGCAGAACTTTGTATTGGTGAGCAAACTGAGCTTAGGTTGAACCTTCCAGTAACCACCATTTACTGGGTGAATTTTTGAGACCCATATTGTGTAATGAGTCAGAGCAGATGATCTTAACAGGAACCTCTCACTTTGAGGGCAACAAATCCACAGCTTCTGTTCTCCCAGGCCTTCTTGATATGCATTCCAGCTTTCTTAACTCCTGTCTTTTTAAGCCTAGTGTAATCTACAGCATTTCCAATTTGACCTTGGAGGAAAACGAAAAACCCAGAGGAGACCTGGGCATTGCCTTTCTAAGACCTGAATTTTCACCTAATCGCTGGCAATTTTCTTTGGCGCATTAAGAGGCAAAGCAAACCCACATGACAGTAATTCCATGTAAGTGCTTCCCCACTGTCAGCCATGAGAGTTTTATTCATAGTTTTCCTTGAAGAGAGATTGTCTTCTCACTGCAGCTCTGTACACAGACACATAGGCTTAATGGATTTGGCCCATTCCTTTGTTCTGCAGTCCTGTGGTTTCTCCCAACCTTCTTTGAACAAAGCCTGCAATCGTCTAGTGACGTGAAGTCCACCTTTTTAATGACCGTGACTTACATCCGACATTCATTGACATTCGTTCTGCCGTTTGTAATTCGATATTCTGATTGGTCTGTCCCTCCGTGTGAATCTTCGTGTTAGTTTGACATGACATTTCCCCCTTTGGGGGGCATTGTACAACCTCTTTTTGGAAGCCCAGCAATACCGATAAGCTTTACATATGACATGAATTAACTTTGCAGCATTGCTAAGAAATGAAGGAACACTCTCATCTCCACCTGGCCTGCAATTCTTGTTTCTCAATAGCCTGCCTGCCGTTTGAGTGGAAAGCTGCTCAGAGGTGTACATGCTCCATCTTGCAAAGCCTCCTATAGAGGAGCGATTCTGGATATTGTGCTGATGGATGCACTAGAAATGATAATACAGGAGCTCTTTGCTTTTTGTATTTTTATTGTATTGTTTTTCTTTCTTTTTTCTTTCTTTGGAGTGTCCCAAAAGCTCATTGGACTTAAATGAATAGAGAAAGCAGCCCCTTAGCCACGTTGAACCAGGGCAGTTCTTAGTAGCTTCACTGAAGTAACTGGATCTATGCCAAGTTACACCAATGCAAGAGTCTGGCCATTTAGCCATTAGTCACTGAAACGGTTCCGCCTCCTCTTCGTGCCGCAAAGGTATCTTCTCCCGTGCCATTTGGGAAACAGACCCACATTGGGAAGATCCACAGCACAGGTGGTAAAGATGCCATTGTGCAGGCCCAGAACCTTTGATAAACCTTCCAGTAACTAAATTTGCCAAGAGAATGAAGAGGCCGGGGTGGGGGGGGGGAGGGCTCAAGCAAATAACAGATTTTGCCCAAGTGGTTTTCTGTCAGTCCTGAATCTATACGGCATGCACTCAGGCTGGTTCCTAGAGTAATCATTTCTGGAGGGAAGGTCTAAGATTTGCATGTCGTCCCGCCCCCCGGGGATTTATTTCACCATTGTTTGGAGCAGGGCTGTTTATACAAAGGGTGGAAACGTAAAGGTGGGGGAAGAGGCAGAGTAAATGATACACTAGCTTTCTCCTCCCCCAAAGGATGTTAATTACTATCTATTCTTGGTGTGATGAATGACTCTGACAGAAACTTTGCCAGGAGGCTCTGTGATTTATTTGCATAGAAGAGCACAGACTCATTTTTATAGCAACTCTCACTTGGAAGTTGCTCAAAATCTTTGGAGTTTTCATTTTTATTTCCGCCTCTGGGTGTTTGTTTGTTTCTTTTTCTTTCTGGATTTAATACTAATTTTGTTCTTCCCGGCTAGGTAGCGTCCCATCCAGTTGGATGTTTCTGCCGTATTCAGGAGGGGGTAACGCTAAAACTAACTGTCGGTCGGTGTCAAAAGCAAAAGGGACCTGTGGTTTCCTTTAGAACAGTGTCTCGCTAACTGTAGTTTTTTTATTACAAAAAAAATGTATTTATTGTGTTTGAAAAATATTTAATTTAATCATTTATCATATTTGTTAAACAAAGTGCTTTTCTTTTTAAAAAAAATTAAAAAGGAAAAAAATATTTTGGAAGTGGGGAGACTTAGATGTTCATATTCAGCAGGAGGGAAGGAAACTCCGTCATTTTCAGCGTTTAATAGACTGTTAAGGGAAGGGAGCTCATCATTCTTTCATGGCAATTCAGTCTTGTTTATAGAACATCCAGAACCACTGTATGCTATAAAATACATCATCTGAGTAATAAATGTTTAAAGCTTGACATTTTGCCATCTCTGTTGATATGTGGTATCAGTTTTGGTGGTCTAAAAAGAAACCTTTATTTTGTTTAGCTTGGAACAAAGTAGGGAAGAAAAGGAAGACACGACAAAAAAACAAAAACAAAAAAACCCTCTGGGTCCAGGGCCAAATTAAGCTTGATGGGGAGAGAGGGCTAACAGCTGTTCTGCTTTTCCCTTTGCACAGTCAGTTTCATCCACAGCAGCTCTGCCCATCCCTGAGCGGAGTGGCAACTGGCAGAGACACAGGTGGGGCAGGAGCTACAGCTACGATAGTCAAGGGGTCTCTCACTCCCTGTTCTGACGTGAAGTTATGACACTGCAAGTGGCAGAGCCATGTTAGAAATGGGGCAAGAGAACCTCTTTGCTTTGCCCCCCGCCCCCTCCTGAATCCCCTGATTTCCTCAGGTTATCCAGGCAGCCCTGGCTAACCTAGAGGCATCAGGACTTCACCCAGAAATAACCGGTTAAGGCTGAGAGTTACCACCCATCCTCACTTGCAACCGTGCTGGCTCTAACCCCAGGCAGGGAGAGATTGGGCTGGGGTTGGATTTGTTTTAGAGACCCCTCAAACTCCACATTCTTAGCTTTCAGCCTCTCGGCATCCCTACCCACCCTGCCTGGGTGTGGCTAGAAGCTAAAAGGTGTAATTCAGCCTCCCTCTCTCTATCGCTGTGTCTCGCAGGCTGAACTCTGTACTTGATCCATCCACACAGCTGCTGTAAACGCCTCAGAAAGGCCCCAGTCCTCATTTGTTCCAACATTCGGCAAGTATCTCGGATTGGGCTCTCATTGCCCAAACCCTGGGCCCTAAAACGAATGGTAAGTCAAAGACACTCAGCGCCTCACAGGACCAGGCCTCGGAAGGGGTTTCCCTTTGAAAGTCACTGGGATATTTCCATTGGCCTCAACAGCAACGGACTGAGCGTCATCAACCCCCATTGACTTCAGTGGCAGCAGAATTAAAGTCTATAGAGCCTATCCAAACCCTATTGAAATCAATGTAAGCCTCCCCTCATTGATATCAATTGGTTTCAACCACCACTAATATTCCTAGCTCTGCTACTAACCTAATCCTTTTCCCCTCAGAGAAGCAGCATCCAAAGCTAGATCCATCCATTTCTTTTATTTTCCCCCTGCTTCTGTTGAAATTAACAGCATGACTAAATACCTCAGTATAAGTTGTTTGGGGGGATTATTTTTTGAGAAGGGGAGGGGTGGGGTTTGCACATTTCTGTTGCTATTGTACAAGTCTGCATTTTAATATATGCAAAAACTCACTTGCTGAAACTATCATTTTTATTATATTAAAGGTTTCATCTAAACGGATGACAAATAGTGCAACTATTCTGGTGAATTGTGATAATAATCACAAAATAAATATTGAACTCAATGTTTAGAAACTCCCGCTTGCCTCCTTCTTTTGCAGGGAAAGGGGCTGGGTTCAGTTTCTGCCAGTTTGGGGCTCCTAGCGGATTTGACATCTGGGCACTTTGAAGAAAACTCCCAAACTCAACAACTGAGCAGCTCGTGCTGGTTCTACAGGGAGGAAGCAACGAATCTCTCGAGAGATAACTGGCCCTAAGAAGGGGCCGCGGGTGGAGCGGGACGGAACCTGCAGACTTAGCCGAGAGCAGGAGAGGGGATTGTCTCTCCAGCTCAGGCTGCTGAGAAAATATTTCAAAGCTCTGTGGGTTGAAACATTCAGCAAATGGGCAGAGCCTGCTGGAAATGCTCTGTAGGGGGCAGGGTCCACCAGGAGCCGCTGGGAACATTCTGCACGTGGTGGGTGTTGCCGGGAGCCATCTGTGGGGGAAGGGACGGGCACGGACGACAGCCCTCTGCCGGGGAAGGGACGGGCACGGCCAGCAGCCCTCTGCCGAGGAAGGGACGGGCACGGCCGGCAGCCCTCTGCCGGGGAAGAGACGGGCACGGCCGGCAGCCCTCTGCCGGGGAAGGGATGGGCACGGCCGGCAGCCCTCTGCCAGGGAAGGGACGGGCACGGACAGCAGCCCTCTGCCGGGGAAGGGACGGGCACGGACAGCAGCCCTCTGCTGGGGAAGGGACGGGCACGGCCGGCAGTCCTCTGCCAGGGGAAATTGACGGCACCAGGTTTACCCCTCAGAAGTTCCAAGTGACATGTCGGTAAATCAATTTCCACACCCTTAGGAGCTTGCAACCTCAGGGTGTTAATAATACACGTGTTGTACGCTGAGCCTTGCTCCAGAATTATAGAGCCACAGTTGTGGTTCTATAGTTAAGGCGGTTGCAAACTCTCATTGAACATCACCTATGCTGTTCAGTGGGAGTCAGTAGAGCAAAAACGTCTGGTTGGCGACCAAACTTTCTAGCTTTCCTTCAACCCATGTGTTCTGTGATTGATGAAGGGGGGTGATGGCTTGTTACAATGATGAAGGGCAGTCCAGGGGTGGATTCATGGGGGGGGGATGAAGGGGCTTCAGCCGCCCCATTGGTCAGCCATCCCTGGCCCTGGCCCTGGCCGACATTGTTGGGGCGGGGCTGGCATACTATAGAGACGCAGGCTGATTCTGCCTGCTTCCTCTCGGGCTGTGTCCACCTGCCCGTTCCTGGGCCATGTGGGGGCTCAGCTCTGGGAGTGGGGAGGGGTATCAGGAGCTGTACAGGCTGGGCCAGCTCCACATCTCTCCTGGTATCATCAGAGAGCCCCTGGCTCGGGGGAGCTGGCTTGGGAGTGGCATTTACTGCCCCTCCCCACCACTTGCTTCTAGCCTGCCTGTCTCCTCTCCACTCACAGACCGCTCACCTCCCCCCCTCCCTCCCAGCAACAGCTTTGGGCTGGGGGGAGGAATTGCCAGCCCGCCGCTTGCTCACCTCAACATCAAGCAGCCTGGGCTGGAGGAGGCCTGGGTGCAGGGCACCCCCACATGATGGAGCGTCCCCATCCATCACCTGCCTCTGTCTGCTAGTAGTGCTGCAGCAGCAGCAGGACACCAATTGAACTGGCAGATAAACAAACAACTCCTCCCCATGTGAGTGTTCAGAAAATGGATGCCTTGTAAAGAAGGTTCTTCGAGATAGCTCCGAACATTCTCACAACTGGGTCGTGCACGCTCACCCTATTCAAATAGTAGACCACAGGATGGTTTCAAGCTCCTCTAGTATAAAAAGCACTCTCCCCCCTCAGAATGACAGTTCCTTCCAACACTTTCTAGGAATATAAGAACATTCCATGGCGGGCTGGAAGGGTGGGTGTTGTGAGAATGCTCAGAGCCATCTCGAAGAGCCTTGTTTACAAGGCAGCAGCCTTCTGTTCTTCGAGTGGCTCCTCACAGGCTGTTTTTATATGGCTCCGCCGGGTGGGGAGGTCCATGGACGAGCTGGTGCATGTGCGGGGCATGCACACAGTCACACACACATCCCAGTTCACCCCCCACTCATCCGCATCTACGGAGCAACCGCCATTTTCCCCAGTTGCTCCATACATGGGGACGAGGGGGGGTGGGGTGAGTGGGGATACGTGTTAGGCGGACGTGTGCACCCCCACCCACTCACTACAGGCGTGCATACCACATTGTTCACACGGGGCTCCCGCATCCACGAACACTCAGAAATCTGCGTGTTCATGACTGGGAGAAGCCTGTGTAAAAAGGGCCACATTCTCACAACTGTCTTACTTATACTATCTTAGGCAGAAATTTAGGACGTAAAACAATATCTATTCTATCTTGGGAAATTTGCAAATGTGGTTCTGAGATTATAATGGCTGCTATTTCACTAACTCTTCTTAATTAAGTTTTTGCTAACAGGAATACTGTCTTTAAACCCGCACCCCATAACCACTTCATTTGCGCCCCCCATATAATCAAGTTGCGCTGCCCCAGGGGTGTAATCGAACTGGTTATGGGGGGGGGGAGCGTGAATTGATTATATGGGGGTGGAGGCACAAATGAACTGGTTATGGGGTGGAGGCAGTGTGAATTGATTATGCGGGCACAACTGAACTAGTTATATCTATGTCTCTTCATAGCATAATGCGCTTAATAGGCTGGCTGCATTTTGGGTGTCTTGTGTGTTTGATAGCAGCACCCCCAGGCCTGCCAAGCCGGGTAGCACCTATAGGCTCGCCAGTGGGACACAAAGAGGGAGCCCCCTCTTGACTTCTTGGTCGGGCCCATTGCACACCAGCTACGCCCCTGGTCTAGTGTGCATGACTGATCAATTGGAATGAGTGCGTGAGGTGAAAGCATGTGTGTGTAGTGTGCATGGATGAGTGTGTGTGTGTGTGTGTGATCAATTTGAATGAATGTGTGAGATGAGAGGATGTGTGTACTGTGTCTGAATGATTGTGTGTGTGATCAGTTAGAATGAGTGTGTGAGAGAGGTGAGAGCACGTGTGTGAATGAGTGTGTGACCTCTTTTACATGAGACACACCCACGCAGTGGCATGGGTGGGTGCATCTCATATGAAAGCAGTCACTTGTGCGCTCCTGTGTAACACGCACCTCCACCCGCACCCCTGCACAGAGAAACCTGCGAAAAAACAGGTTGCTCCATGTGGGGGGATGGGTGAGCGCCTGCGGGCACCTGCAGCGTTCTTGTGTCTGGGGCCAGCTTATGCATTAACAAAATTATTACGTTTCAACAGAAGGGCAAATAACCTAAACAAAAAACCTTCAGTTTAAGAAGCTTGTTAAGGCGGCGTTACAAATAACACTCAAATGTTAACATGACAGTAAATTGTATGTTAAGACAACTTTATTAAATATCAGTCCAATCTATACATTTTTCTTTTCTCATTCATTAATTAAAAACATTATGACAACTGAAATTAAACTGTATACATTCCTCATCATGTATAAGGATTGTTCAGTCACCATACCACACATATGCCGCTTAATTTCAGTTGTCATCATTTTTTAAAAATCAATGAATGAGAGAAGAAAAATGTATAGATTGGCTTGATATGTAATAAAGTTGCCTTAACATACAATTTACTGTCATGTTAACGTTTGAGTATAATTTGTAATGCCGCCTTAACAGGTTTCTTAAACTGAAGGTTTTTTTGTGTCAAGGTAATATTGATTTACAGTGCACACAGGCATCCACCTTAGGCAAGCTAGTGGACCTCTCTTGCTGGCTTCTGTGTCCAGGCCAGAACCCCTCCCACTGGCTCCCAGCTTTAGGGCACCTCAACAACTGGTCTCAGAAGCAGAAAGGAGCACTCCCCTTTGGGGTAGCCTTCCCTGCTGCACTAGAGGAGCTCTCCTAGCCCATCTCCTCTACAGAAATACTCCTGCTCTCCTCCCCAGAGGTAATCTCTGTGGAGCTGGTCCCCCTCCCCACACCATGACTGACTGGAGATTAACTTGTGATCTACCAGTAGATCATGATCTCTCTCTTCACCCTGAATCCAGTGAGACTACGCAGAAGCAACTGAGAAATGGTGGGAGGTAGCCAAAATATTATTGGCCATGGCCAGGGCTCCCAGCTCGCAGATAAAACACCGGACCTCTCTGTGCGTCATTTCCTCCATCGGCAAAATGGGAATGAAAATCCTTAGTCGCCCAAGGATAACTAAGGACGGATTCATGAAAGGACTGATCCTAAAATCACAAGTGCTTAGCACCTCTCTGTTTCAGCGCTGAGAAGTTAAAACGCTCTGAGAGATCAAAGAGCCCCAGAGCTAGACGTGACCTCAGGGGTCATCTAATCCTGCATCAATGTAGGTATAAGGGTCATGGGGCATCCAGGACGTAGGTGGACATGGTGCTTGGGGGATGAAGGGATTCGGGGTCAGAGCTGGGAGACACGACAGGAGACAAGGCGAGGGCAAGAACAGGTGAGGAGCAAGGAAGCAAGAGACAAGAGCGAGGCAGGAACAAGACAGAGCAGGAGCGGGTGAGAGCGGTGCTGCTCCCATCATGCCTTTTATGCTCACTGGCAGCCAACCAGGAAGCTGGGAGGCGGGACATGGGCAGGACAGCCAAGAGAGGGGGGCGGAGTCAGGACAAGGCAGAGAGGCAACATGGGGGAATGGCTGGGCTAGAGGAAAACTGAGGCGGTGGCACTGACAGGCCAGATGCTGCTCCAAACCCCAGAGGGCAGGTGTTCAAGTCGGGGGCCTGACAGTAGGATTCACCAGACCCCAACTACCTGCACATAAAAATCCATCGAGCAAGAAACCAAGCCCATAAGAAAAATCTGCCTTGCGTCAAGATCAGGAGTGACCAGAGCACACTGATGCCTGAAATAACAGGGCATGATCTTATACAAGAAAACAAACAGATGTCTCGATCAAGTGAGCAACACCCTTGCTGCAGGGGAAGGCAAAAACCAATCTGCCCTGAGGGAAAATTCCTTCCTGACCCCAAATATGGTGATCAGCTAAACCCTTAGCATGTGTGTAGGCACCTGACTGACATAATTATAGTACTCGGGCACCAGAACACCCCATCAGCCCGTCTCTAGTTGTGGACAACTTTGATGCTTCAGGAAGAAAGGGAGGGGGAAGCTCCAAAAGTATCCTGGAGTTTTTGAAAAAGAAAGGTTTTTGGATCTCTCTCTTTCCTCATGTATCACCACCCTAGCCACATATTTCTCCAATACTGGATACGTAATATGGTTCAGTTTGTGGCCTTGGCAAGGTTCTCTGTGTTCCCTCAGAAGTTGACAGACCAACAGATGTTCCATAGACTTTGTTTTGCCACAATCACAAATAGCTGAATCCTGTCTATAGCCCCACTTTCTCATGTTGTCCTTTGACCTGACAACCCTTATTTAAAGGCAATCTAAACTCCTCCAGGTCGGCTAGTCCTGCTCCGCCCCTGCTAAAAGATATTTGGCTGTGTCCGTATACAACTTTCCATCCTCACCAATCGCATCTAGCCATGTCCAGTACATTTCCAATCGAGTGGCTGCTGGAGAGGTTTTCCAACGGCTTTGGCTTTGCCAGTATTATATAGAGTCCGGGTACCAAGGTGGGGGCGTAGCTATAGTTGTATATTTTTACTAAACTGTAAGCGCGCTTTCACTGTAAGCAGGTCGCACCCGTCACAAGGAAGAGCAGTTAAAATAGCAATATTGGAAAGTTTCTATATATGTATAGAACCTTTTCCCTCCCAGGGATCACTTGGGAAATTAGCGCAAGCTCTGAGGGCTGTGTAGAAAGTTGGGCATGGGGGTGTTTTAAGGGGTACTCTCAGAAAGAGGCGGGCCCATATAATGGATCTGCCCCCCCATCCTTGTGTGCATGCCCTCATCTCTGCTCCCTTAACCAGAGCTCAGTCTTTCGGTGCTTGGAGGCACTGCCCGAATTACAGGGAGGCCTAGGGGGGGCAGCCCCCTACCTTTTTATGGCCTGAGGTTCCCCACTCCAATATACGGGGATAGCTAAACCTGCCGGCTGAGGCCTTCCAGTCAATTGACTCCAAGAAGCTGATTGTTTCAGCTGCTGATTTGACCCAAGGGCCTATCTCAGAAGTGGGCGGAACAAAGGACCCCCCGCCACCTTCTTTCTGATGTGGCCACACCCCTTTTGAACATCATGACATCACTACATTCTTAAGGAGGTGGAGCCACATCACGAGCGTGGCAGGAGCCCCGATTTCTTTAGGTTATCCAGGCTCTGCAGGGGAAGAGGCTGGATTGGGGCTTCACCCAGAGCTCGATGGGTTAAAACCCAGGAGTCTCGGGTCAAGCCCAGAAGGCTTGATAACAATCAACACAGGTCCCCGTGGCCTGACAGGGAGGTCTGGGACATAATGAGGAGCATCTTCCCAGGCCACGGCATTAGGAACCTAGGGGGTTAACAAACATGAGGGTGGCCAGCTTGGCCCACGGGCCACCCTCATGTTTTCTGGGGGCAGCCCAGCTGTTTGCCCCCATTTCCCCAAGGGGTGTTGGCAGCTAGCCCAGGCTGTGATCCGGGCTCACCGCCCAGTCTAGCCGCCAACACGCCTGAGAAACAGCCTGCCTGACCGGGCTGAAACGGGCTATTACATGTGGTAGCCTGCTGTCCCCGTCCCCATCTGGAGTGGTCACCATGACCAGCTGCCATGGCAGCCATCATTGGCCTCCGTGGCTGCCCATCATGGGGGGCACTGGGGGCAATGTGGGGGGTGGGACCGGATGGCTGCACATTTGTGCGACTCCCCACCTCCCCCCTGGCCCAGCCACGTGGATGTTTGTTCTGTGGCTGGATCTGATCCCGACAAGTTTGCCGGCGGTTACCCAGTCCTGAGCGGCTTGTGATGGCGGTGCTATGTTTTCACCCCTAGTGGGGGCCTGATAGGAAGGGAATTGGTGGCTATTGCAATGGAGGGTGTCATTGACCGTTCTCGGGCAAGGCCCCTAGAGGTCCCCCTCATGTGGGTTTTGCGCTAGGCCTATTAATCTGCCAGGGTCTTGATATAGGGGCACCCCCTTAGTCTGCCCTGTGGCTGCTCCAAGCTTTCAGAATCCTCTAGCCCAAGTCAGGGCAAACCCTTCAAACAAAGGAGAAGGCCTATGCACACTCTGCTGGGAAGGCAGGTGTCAAAAAGAAAACTCTCCTGCTAAGTAACTTGGTAACTCCAGACCCGCTTTCTTCAAGAGGAACCTGGCGGCTCCAGAGTCAGAGGGGGCTGTTCCTAGCTGGGTATTTCAGCCCCAATTGGCCTATTGGGAGCACTGCTGCCCAGGTCTCTGGCCCGTCCGGTGCTGCCTGCCGGGCTGGTTCCCTCGTGTGATGGCGCTTCTGCTCAGGGCAGGCTCCGCCCAGCCTTACAAGCTTTGTGTGCCCCGCCCCCCTATACCCCCACTGGCTTGGGCCCCAGGTATCCGAGGGACAGTTGTGGGGGGGGCATAGGGCCCAAGGTGAGGGGGCACAGAGCTTGTCCTGGTGCAGTAAGGCCGGGCGGAGACTGAGCTGAGCGGAAACACCTGCAGGTCGCGTCACACGAGGGAGCCGGCCTGGTAGGCGGCACAGGACAGAGCAAGCCTGAGCACACCCCTTAAGCAGCCCCACCCCCAAAAGGCAGGCAGTGCAGCCTCCGGGGCTCAGACACAGCAAGCAGAGGGAGAGGTGCTAGGAAGAGAAAGGGGGGTGGGAGAGGGGAGAGAGTCCATTTCCTGCACCTGGGCCCATTCCAACCTAGCGACACCCCTGCAGGTCTAGGAGACCTCAGAGCTGTGGCCTCCTCCTAAAGGAGTGAGTTCCTTGGCCTTTTATACTCCTCCCGCCCAGACAGACAGTGGAGGGAGGGGCAGGGCTTGCTTTGGACCCTTTTTTAACCTCTTCTTTGCTGCCTTGGGTTTTGTACCTTCTCCTAAGCCTGCCGTGGGGGGCCCCCAGTGTCTTGACGGGAGGTAGCTGAGGCAGGCACGGAGGCGCTGACAATGGCCTGCCCAAAGGGCAGGGTATTATCACAGGCCACTCTCAACCCCTCTATGCCCATGCAATTTCACAGGTACCTGGCCAGGCTTATAAAATCCCATATGTAGCAGCCTTTACCTCCAGCAGGATGAGGTGCGGAGGGGGGACCTCAGGTCCGGGGGCCAAATGCAGCCCCACAGCTAGTTTTTATCAAGCCCCTGGATCCAGTTCCTACCCCCTAGGCCAAGGGTGGGGAAGCTCAGGCCCAGAGGCCAAATGTGGCCCACTGCAAGTTTTGATGTGGCCCCTTTCCAGTGCCTGGATCTGGCCCCTCGATTCAGTTTTTACCTCCAGTCACTGAAAAACTGAGCTCCAGGGAAGGGAGCAGAAAGGAGGGCATGCACACAAGGAGAGGGGACAGTTCCATGGAACAGATCCATGATTTGGGCACTCCTTTCCTTGAGTGCATCCCTTAAGCACCCCCGCCCCAACCTCTGTGCAACCCTCGGAGCTTGTGCAAGCTTTCAAAGTGGCCCCCGGGAGGGAAACGTTTCCTCCCCCCCTGCCCTAGGCAATGAAAAACTGAACTCCGTGTAAGGGAGCAGAGATGAACATGCCCACAAGGAGAGGGGGACAGATCCATGGCACAGAGCTGTGATCTGCACCCTCCTCTTCCTGAGCGCAACCCTTAAGCACCCCCGCCCCCAATTTCTATATAAACCATAGAGGTTGTACTCCTAGAAGGGAAAAGTTTCCTCCCTTCTGACTTACAAGCAGATTTGTGTCCGCCCCACTCTGAAGACGCGTTGTCCTGGCTCAAGTTGAACACCTGATCACAAAACAACCACCATTCAGTCAAGAAGGCCGGTGCTTGACACGGTGGGATGGTAGCACCAAGAGGCCTGCTCCATTACACAGGAAAAACATTCAAGCCATCCACCCAGAAGCACCTGTGAAGGGAAGCACAGAATACAAGGGATTCGACCTGATTCTACACTTATTAAATTCCCCCGGAGAGAAATGCCTCTTAGCTGCCTACACCGGTTCCAGTTTTATTGATTAGTTTTATTTATTCATTTTTTGTTTCTGGAGGCTCTCGCTCGAACATGTTCCAAGGATTGCAGTGTTTTAACCTTTCACCCTGGTCTAGACACGGCTGAGTATCCACTGTCCCTTTTTAATGAGAGAAGAGAGCCCCCTGCGGTCTCGCTGGCTGGACAATGGAGCCAGCCAGATTTCCAGGAACAGATGGTGGGATTTCCTGACGGCACCAATACCACCAACCTGGCTCCCTCCAAACTGCCCAAGTAAATTATTAAAGATGCAATTTCCTTTCATCTTTCCAGTAAAATCTATCTTTGCTCTGTAATCCTATGCATTACGGTCATTGCAGAGCACAACACTCCTGCTCTGCAAACACACACCCACCCACACTCTGCCAGCAAAGGCTCAGCACTTTGTGTGGTTATGGAGAGAAACCTTAAGTAGGAAGAGGCTACTCAGTGGGGAGAGCTGGAGGCGTGCACCTAGGGCTGGCCACTGAATTCCTGGGGTCGCTCGCCCACTGACTCACCCCATGTCATACATCACACCGCACCTCTGCTCCAGCTAAGATTCCCTCTGCAAAACAGCTAACATTCTCCCAGAGGGGCTGCTTGCCAGGCTTCACTGATGTCTATACAAAAATGCTTTAGAAACTCCTGCTATAACTAAGGGGGGAGCAAATATTACTCTTTGGGGATAAATAGAGAGCTGCTATTTAACCCCTTCCCTAGAACTAGGAGGGCAACCTATGAAATTCATGGGTAGTAGATTTAAATCAAAGAAAAGGAAGTATTTTTCTTTACGCAACATGCAATTAACCTGTGGGACGCATCGCCAGAGGATGCTGTGGAGGCCAATAGCACACTGGCTTCAAGGAAAGGATTGGGTAAGTTCTTAGAGGATAGGTCCGTAACTGACTATTAGTTAAGGGAATGTGATCGCTGACTGTCAGGGGCTGGCACTAGTGAATACTAGGGAATGGCCGTCTGGGCACTACTCTGAAGCAACCGAAGGTGACCACTGTCGGAGACAGGATGCTGGGCTGAATGGACCATTGGCCTGTCCCAGTGCGGCGCTTCTTATGTTCTTACGATAATTAGGTGCTCCGATACTACAGCAAAGGTTGGGTGAAAAGTGCCATTGTCAGAGATAGAGAAAAAAATCCAAAAGGTTTTCTTTTGTAGGATTTCTTATTCAGCAACACAGTGAACGTCCCATCCGCTTGCACGGCTTGCCACCTCTATGGCTTGCCCTTGAGACTCCCCATGGGCCCTAATGGGAGCCTCGGAGTCAAACCGCGAGAAGAGGCAACTCTACACACAGCTCCTTGCATCCTGCTCCCATAGCCTGGTTTAGCCACAGAAGGAGGGTTGCCACCTTTTGCAATTGGACCCCGAGACTCCCTATTTTGCCCTATGGGAGTCTCAGGATCAAATTGCGAAAGGTGGCAAAGTGGCACCAGTGTAAGTGACCCCTGGGAGAGGGCAGGATAAACATCATCAAATAAGTAAACCAATCAATACATGAAATGGGTTTCAAACTGGGTTTGGCTGTGTCTGTGTGGACACGCTTAAAAGTGGTTAGTTTCATCAGCCTAGCTTCCTCCCTGTTGGTTACAGCAGAAGCTAAACCACTATAAGCCCCGTAGTTTAAATCAAATTCACCTGGGGGTTTTGCAAATATGTAACTAAATCAGTTTGAAATAGCACCATTAGTGCAACTGCTTGCATAGTGCCAGTCAGAGAGCTAAACTGAGCAGCCAGTCCCTGAAGCGGTTGATGGCATCATCAACCACTTCAGGGACTGGGCGTGCTTGCCTCATACCACGTTATCCCTGGGGAAGGCCTCTCAGGTTAGTTTACCTGGGGGTAAAGTTGTTCCTATGACCACTCCTGCCCAAGGGTTAAATTACTGCCTGGTGAATCATGTAATGACTGGAGTTGCATGGGAGGAGGAACTCTTTGGAGGAAGTACCAAAGAGGGTGTTAAAAGTGAGGTGATCAAATCTGCAGATGACACCAAGTTATTCAGAGTAGTCAGAACACGAGCAGACTGTGAGGAGCTGCAGCGAGATCTTACAAGACTGGGTGCCTGGGCATCTAAATGGCAGATGAGATTTAATGTGGACAAGTGCAAAGTGATGCACATTGGGAAAAATAATCCAAATTATGAGTATACAATGCTGGGTACTAAGCTAGGAGTTACCACTCAGGAAAAGGATCTGGGAGTGATTGTGGATAATACACTGAAATCCACAGC
>QEPC01004899.1:2593774-2607892 GCA_003113815.1 Sphenodon punctatus
TATAGCTGAGTTTAAAAGAGGTTTGGACAAGTTTCTGGAAGATAGGTCCATTAGCAGCTATTAGCCAGATAGGATTGGGGAACAAAACCCTTTACTGTCGGGAGCCTGGGGATGACCCACAGGGAATGGATAGCATGGTGACCTGTTGGGTGTTTCTCCCAGGCCCCCGTGACTGGCCACTGTCGGAGGCAGGATGCTGGGCTCGATGGACCATTGGTCTGACCCAGTATGGCACTTTTTATGTTCTAAAGCACCAGAAGCTTGTGCGTGTAAGAGAGTGCTCTTTGTGGTAGTTATCTAGCATGGCGTTCCTCTCGCCTTGCATAGCCCCTTCTGCAGGAATGGAAACAAATCGATGGAAACGAAGTCGTTCAAATGATCTTTTTTATTGGGGCCAAGAGAGCATGCAAGCTGTGAATCACAGAGGGCCCTTCCTTGCGTTGCCACCTAGGCCAATTTGTTAGGAACACATGAAACATACATGTTGAAGGGCCTGCACCGGCAACATGTACTTTTCATAAGCGTTCCTTAAAAGCTGGAATCATTTCATAGGCACAACGGCCGCTTCTAGACGCGCGTTCTTTTCAAACTGCGAACTCGATACCTTGAGAGCGAGGTATTTAGTTTGCGGTTTCAAAAGAACGTGCGACTGGCTTTAACTCTCAAAACAGCTCGTCTAATCGCCACCCGCGGTATTTTTAAAAGGTCACGTGAGTGCGCCCCGCTCGTCTAAAAGCAGCCAATGTAATAAGAACAACTTTATGCCCAGGTAACCTAAGGCGTCAATGCAGGCCCTGCAACATGTATTTTTCATATGTGTTCCTTAAAAATTGGCCTAGGTGAACACCCAAGCCCTTCCTCAGTCTGACTTTTACATGCCTGAGGAAGGGCCCCATGTGGCCCAAAATTTGCATACTCTCACCAGTAGAAATTGGCCCAATAAAAAGATCTCATCTGAACTGCTTTGTCTCCATCACTTGTATCTGGGACCCACATGGCGACCACCCTCCCGCTAGACTCCAGTGAACATAATTCAACAGCAGCCATCCCAAGCGCGGTTAGCAGTGCCCGTGGTAATTTAACTCTCAGGGAGGGTAAACTAGAAGCAGACTTGCATGGCAGTAAATTACCCCTGGGTCAAGACTATTCCATCAACAGGCCCTCAGTGACTTGCCTTTCACGTCTGGAGGATGTTCCACTTGAATGTTATTTACCCTCTAAACCCTGTCGCCATTGAAGCAGGGCCGGCTTTCAACAGGGCCCAGCCTTCACAGTTGGAGCGGGCCCCACAGGGAGGCCAGTCCTAGTAGTCTCAGGGGCCACTGCTCCAGAGGCCCCGGAACAGGCTATTTCTGTGGGGGCCTCTCCCCATCTGCAGCTCTCCATCCTGGGGATGTCCCTCTTCCCTCACCTCTTCTACTAGGCTGGTAGAGCAGGAAGGGGCTAAAGGGGTGGGGCTATGGAGATCAGGCCCATGGGGGGAGGGGGCCCTGCATTTTATTTTTACCCTGAGAAGCCCCATGATTTCTAAGACCAGCCCTGCCATTTCAGCTGCTCAGTGAGCAAAGTGTGTCCCGGTTCGGTTCTGGTACAGGGAGGGTTGCCACTTGTCTGGGTTTTGGCCCAGAATCTCTGGGTTCCGGTAGAAGCTCTGATATCTCCCAGCCAGCCAGGGGCGTCACCAGAAACCTGGAGAAATTTGGGCTTCTGAGAGCAGCAGGGGGGCGGGAATATCAGAAAGGGGCCATCGGGAATTTCCCACCTCCTTTCAGACACGCCCCACTGCTACGGGGCACCATGACTCTCCATGAGGGGCAGAGTTATATCAGAAAGGGGGCGTGGCAGCCTGGTTGCCCCACCCTTTTCTGACATGGCACTAACTCTGAGGTGCTTCACGATGCCATGATGCTCCGTAAGGGATGGGGTTACATCAGAGAGTGGGAGTGGCAGTCCCATTGCCCCACCCCCTTTCTGATGTGATGCTACCCCCCCCCCCCAGAGCATCACAACATTCCATAAGGGGTAGAATTATGCCAGAAAGGGGGCGTGGCAGCCCCATTGCCCCCCCTTTCTGACATGGCGGTACCCTCAAGGAGCGTCGTGTCATCACAACATTCCATAGGGGGCCAGGTTATGTCAGAAAGGGGGCATGGCAGTCTCTTTGCCCCAACCCTCTGATGTAGTCCTGTCCCCTCTGGGTTTCTGCCTAGAGCAAGTGGCAACCCTACAGGAAGGGTCAGGCCATGGAGGGTTTGGGTTTCACTTTGGTATCTTGGCTAGTGGCACTGATTAGCAAACAGCCAGTGTCCCAAAGCTGTCAGTAGCTGCCATTGCCCTGCAATCCCTGTGCCTGGGCACACTTCCACTCCAGACCACGGACGTTTTGCTGCTGATCTCAGTGGCTCCAGACCAGATGCAGGTGCAAGATGAAACTGTCAACCCCTCCTATGGCTACAGTTGCCCCGTCTCTGGGTTTTGCCCCAAGACTCCTGGTTTTGACCTACAAGGCTGCGAGATCTCGCTGCATAAAAGGGGAATGGTGCATTCACACACTACAAAACCCCTGCATTTAGAACACCTGGTATTATCTCGAGCACCTAGAAGAACCCATTTTTGTCATGTGTAAAAGCGCCCCTAGAGTTTCTGGGATCCAGGAAAAGCCTTCATCTCTCCAGGTCAGCGGGGGCACCCCTGGTAACTCTGAGAAATCAGAGTTTCCAGGGGCAGAAAAGAGACAGACCATAGGGACTTTTCCATCCCCTTTCCAATGTGGCTCTGCCCCGTGGAATGTTATCATCGCAGCTCTCCATAAGGGGCGGGGTTATGCCAGGAAACAGCCTAACAGCCTCTTCACCCCGCCCCGTCTGACGAGGTCCTGCCCTTGCTCAGAGAACACTACCATGACAACCCCTAGCTATGGTGGTGGAGCCACACCTCCACCTCACTGCATTACTCCGCCCCGTTCACCTCAGTAACGCTCTTTGCAGTGACTTGGCAGAATGAGTGTAGGTTCCCAGGCAATAAATACCCAGAACTGGAGACCACCCAGTTCAGATGACCTCCTGCCTAAATGAAGACCACCCCCGTGTAATGGCTTCCATGCTTCTGCCTGTTGATTAAAAGGCCACCTCTCCTGAACAACCAGTTTTACTTCCATCTCTTGAGGGGTTGTCACAGAGAAACATAGGGTCACACACATGTAACACGGGACTACATGTAGACTACAAGTCTGGTAAATATGTCATGCAAAAGGTTCCACAGGTATGTAATGTTACAACTGAGAACTGTAAAACTCAAATTAGGGCTGTGACACGTCACCAAGCTACAGGAAATGCAAAGAAATTCCAAAAATGTGTATTTGGGAACACTTGCCAGACGGAACCCTGTGGAGATGTAGATGGACCTTTATGTTTGCCTGGGTTGCCTACGTGTCACATTTCTGGTCTTCCCAAAGGCGGGAACAGAGACAAAGAAGGAGGAAGACTACTTAAAGAGGCCAGTGAGTCACCTTGGGGGAATTCTCTCCCAAAGCCATCTTGAGCATCTGCATACGAAAGCCTGCCAGCAGCAAGGCTGGAGAAACCATGAACAGAGAGGTATGATTTTGCTCTCTACCAACTATGAAGCCAGTGCCCAGTCGCTTATATTGAGGGCTGAGAGGAACCAGAACTTATGGACCTTTGTAGGGTAAGATGCTGATTTAGGAACTCAACCAGTATAGATCAGGAATGTGTTATATTTACCTTTGATTTCTAGTAACCACTCTGTATCAACTATCTTGCTTATGTAATCAATAAACTTACTTCTTATCTTTATGAAGAAGTGTCTGTGTCTAACATTGGAACACAAATGAGCAACAAGAGCCCTCAAGCTCTTGCGAACCCAGAGAGTAAAAAGTCTGTAAACGGGAAGGATCGGGTCCTTGAGTGACAAAGGATTTGTCCCTGTGGCAGACTTGAATTAGCCAGAGAGAGAAACTAATTCAAGTGGGCTGTGCGCAAGGGAAACTGAGTCACTCAAACCCGGTAAAGTGGGGGTGCGGACCTCCAGCCCGTGACAGGGGTCTCTTATGACAATTCAATACAGCGGACACAGGAGGGGGCTATAAAAGCCACTGTAACTGTGTTAAAAATCAAGTTTGGGAAGTAAGCAACGTGAGATGAACGAGGCCCCTAAAGGCTCTTCCGCTAAATTCATTTAGAAAAAAAATACTTTGAGTCAGAAGGGGCCCCGCAGAGCAGATGGGGAAAGGCCTGGAGGAATCTAAAACTTACTACTGTTTTACATTTAATGGGGGAGGGGGGGAGACAGCTTTATGGACTTTCTCTTTCTCAAACCCAGGTTTCAGAGGAGGGGGTTTCAGCAGGAATCTCAGGAAGCTCCTTTCAGACTCCATCCTTTGCCCTGCCTTACAAATCTGGCCAACATCATCCTTGGCACAGGGTGTGCAGCTATCACAGGGGCAGCAGGGGCAGCTGCACCCGAGCCAGGGTTCCCAGGTAGTCTGGGATTCCTATTAGGTGCTTCCACAGGACAATATAAATTCCGCTGCTGTGCATTGTTCATTGATCAGTTCCCCCAGCTCCTTGTGGTAGCAAGTTGACGGTGTTCTGCAATAAGGAACCAAACTGGAGGGGAGCATGTCTATCTTTTGAACCTGGGCCCATTCCACTGTAGTTACATCCCTGCTTCGGAGGCCATAACACCAGCCCTCTTCTGACAGGTTAGCCACAGAACTCTCTGAGGAGATACTGTACGGCAGGAGTGGGGAACCTTTTCTTTCTCCAGGACCACTTAGAAAATTAGTACAAGCCCCAAGGGCTGCAGAGAAGCTGGAGATGGGAATGCTTAGATGATGCACTTTGGAAGAGGACGGCCCACATCACTGATCTGGACCATGGGTCGGTCCCTTATCCCTGATTGCATGCCCTCCGCTCTGCTCTCTTACCATGAGGACAGTCTTTCAGTTCTTGGGGGTAGGAACTGGATCTAGGGGCCAAATAAAAGCTAGCCATGAGTCACATTTGATCCCTGGGCCTGAGGTTCTCCATCCCTGCTCTAGGGGATACCTAGGCAATACTGTATTGTAGAGTTGTCCAACTTTACGACCAGTGCAAGCCTGATTGTTTCACGGCACAAAAATCTCCTACCATGCAACCAGTGTATGTTATTTATCTAGTGTGGGGATCATCAAATTCTGTTTAAAAATATCCGTATGAACTGGGCAAGTTAACCATGCGGAGTTAGGAACTGTTATTGCAGGACGTCATTCTTGAATTAACAAAAAAAACCCAACATCCTGGTATTTAAGAAAAATCAGATGTTAAGGCCACAAGTTGGATGGAACCCTATTGTGGGCCAGATTTGGTCCATGGCTGTTGGACAGGAGATGTTGTAGGAGAAACTGTATTGCCATTAATATCTAGCTTCTCCATTGGTCTATCCAGTCTAATCTGCTGCTTGTTCTGCATTCTCCAGACAATCCTGTCTCGTACATACAAAGGCGTTACAGGAAGCCAGTTTCTGTTGTTTACTGCTGGCAGCAAGGGAATGGTTAAACAACCACGGTGGAGGAAACCGTACTGTCCTATGACTGAGAACAGGGCTACGACCACGCTGTGTTTTAATGTTGCATCCCAAAGGCTGTAAGTAATCGCTCAAACAAGATCCAAAGGGAGAGATCACATTTTACGTGTGTGGGTGCTGAATTGCTGAACGTTTCCAATATACTGTCCCTTTCTACCCACAATAAACTGTGTGAGAACCTCCCCAGAAACGTACTGCGTGCTCATTTATTCAACCGTTACTGAAGGATATTTCAGATGCTGCTTTCACACTGTTCGTTTGGTAGATCAAGTGCTTGTCTAATAAAATTGTTCATTCACACCATCCAGAAGGTGCCTGAACACGATTCCTCCTGGGTTTGATCTTGTTGGGGGAGTGGAGGGCGAGGAGATGGGCCAGGTAAAGAACTTCGCCATCATTTTCAACTATGCTCTGTCCCTGAAAACTCAGGTATTGGACGTGGTTCAAAGATGCTTTTTTTTCAGCTACACAATTTGCAGAAGCTACGCTCTTATTTATTCCAGGCCATCCTTGTCAGAGTGACCCATACTTTTAGAGGCTCCACTGCTGGTTCCCCTTAATGTATTCATGCCTTCTTCTTTACCTTCCCTTTTAAAATTGTTCTTAAATGGATTTTACCTTGTTTTATTGGCTAGATTTTGTGAAGTGCTCTGAGCAGGCCACTATGTAAATAAAATTATTTATTATTGCGCTTTACCTTCTTCAGTGAAGAAAGCTCAGCAGGAGAAAGGGGATATTACGGCGTGACTTTCAGGCCAAAAAATGTAGCCCCAGGCATTTGTGGGCACAAAATCCTGCCTCTTAAAAACAGAGGGTAGTTCTGAAAATCTAGCTGTATGGCATCTCGGTCACTGTGATGTGGCTGTCACCTCTAGTTATTATCCTAGTACTGCTATTGAAATAGTCTCTTGCGATGGGCCTGCTGCCACTTCCCTTTGTGGAGGGGAACAGAACTAATAGACTTCTTGGTCCTTCTGTTACTAGAGAAGAGGAGGAGGAAGTTAGGAAAGTTTGGGGATGTCCAGTAGGAAGTCAGACTCTCTCTAGTTTCTTGTTAATAACAGTGGGGACTCGGAGGTTGTCTTTTGGTCATTCCCAGCCGCATCGCTAGCTACCATGGAGCGTGGGGGCTTAACTGAGCCTAGGACTTGGGGGGGGGAGGCTCTTTGCAATCAATCTGAGTGCCCCCCAGGACATTTTCAAAGGGGGAGGGACTGGGACGAACACGTTGCCCCACCCTCTCTAAAAATGTCCTAGGCCACTTGCAAAAGGTCCTGCCAAGAAGGAAGTTTTCAGAGTGGGCGAGGTTGGAGTGCTGCCCCCCTCCCCTTTTTAACACTTCCTTCTAGGCAGGTTCGAGGCCATTCCAGAGGGATGACACTGGGAGCTGGGATGATGCTGTCTTCCTGGGTAAGCCCTGCCCGCCACTCTGGAGATGGTGCCCTATTGCCCTTTGGGGGGGGCCTATAATTGGGAGCCTGGGGCTAGCACAGCCTTGTTTCGCTCCCTCTCTGCTCATCAAACTACCCTCTTGGAGGCAGACGCAGTGGCGTATCTCAGTCCTTAACACTAGGAAGTTTTCAATCTAAACTTTAGTTCATCTCATTTCTCTTGGCCTTCTCTAGCTCACTGGCCTGTTTGAACAGAACATCTTTCGTTTTGCTGCTCTCAGAAGCCGCTAGCAGCTAGTTTTCCTCTCTCAATCCAGCCTGTGTCCTTCCCCCAGCCCCTTCCTTGCTGGTGTTAATTTCAGGTAAGTAGGTATCCCCCCCCCTCCCCCCCTTCCCATCTCTGGAGCCAAGGGCATTCACAGCTGTTGCATTGTTATTTCCAAAAGTGTAGATCGCCTTCCTTTTTAATAAGTACAGCTATTTTGGTCAGAACATTTGTGCGCTAGCAGAGAGAAGGGAAGGAAGGCGTTGCTGTGGCGCTCACTGAATGTACTGTGTCCATCCGCGTGAGGGCGCTGAGGAGAAGATGGAGCTTCAACAGGGTACCATGCACATCCAGAGCTTGAAAAAAGAAACCTCCTGGGGCATTTCTGTTTCTCGGACACAAAAGGCACAGGTTACTAGAGGACATGTCTTACTCCCCGACTGCCTTTTGCTCACTGGCGATAGCAGCCTCTGGGGAGTCCCCAGAGCACCCCACTGACTTGATTTAAAGTTGGAGTTATCTTCTCAAGAAGGAGGGGGCGTGACGAAATGCTATGATGCAAGGGGCAGGGTTATGCCCCCTCAACATAGTCCCTTCCCCTTTGGATTTCCTCCCTGAGGGAGGTGGCAATCCTACATCTCTAAAACATGGGCATCCGCAGCTGCCTTCCTTCCCACCAGAGAGAGGTATTGGCACCAGCAGGGACCAAAGCCCACTTTACTGAAGCCACAGCCAGTTTGGCAGACCAGCTATGGCCTTGCAGAACAGTTTGTGAATCACTGGTTTAGAAGGATCACTCATTCAAAGCACAGAGGTCAACTACAGGAAGAGGGTGCTGGGGCTGGACCCTCTCTCTCTCCCTGGCAAGTTCAGGCTCTGCCCCCTCCATCTGAAGTCCCCAAGATTTGAGTTGACAGGCACCACCTGGTCAGGACCTACCTGCAGTAGGGCTATGGGACGCTGGGACGCAAGGGCGCAGGCCTAGCAGATCTGAAGGAGCGCTAGGTAGGCAGGCCTCTTGGGCCGATTCTCCACTTCAGTGTGCACCGCTGTCTCGCTCAGATAAGCCTTGTCCCTTCCTGTGGTGACCCCCCAACCTTCCCACCCCCACCCTGCCCTGGTGACCCTAGCCTCCCCACCCCACTGTCTGGCCTGCACCAAAAGAAAAAAGAATCAGCAGTGGCATGAGCAAAGGAGGGGGAAGCAGAGCCCAGGTTTGGGGAACAATATCAGCCCTCATGGTGCCTGGGGCCATCTGGCCTAGAGAAGGGCACAGCAGAGGGTGGGTGCGGCAGCACAGTAGGGGGCGCTATACAGCTGAGCCACCCACCTCACTATCATTGGGGTGCCAACAGGGGCAAGAATCTAGCTGTTTCTCCACCTGTTGGCAACTCCCAAATTTTGGGGTATCACTGCCACCACCCAGACTCCAATTACTGTGAAAGCGCGCAGAGTCTGGGATATGTGAACTCCAGGTAGTTACAAGCGTACAACTTCTCAAGGGTACCCCTTTCCCTGGTTGCCCATATCTGGCGTTCTCCCCCTTATGTGGGGCAGAAACCCTTGGGGGAACTCAGGGATGCTTAACTTGACTAGAAGCTGCCCTGGCTGAAAGAGACAGTGGGGGATTCCTCTTTCTTGGGTGAATGCTTTCTCCCTTCCAGTAGCTGTGCCTAGCAGGCTGAGGGAGACGTATCTTGGCAAGGAGCTCACAAACTCACACACAATGTAGGGTAAAAAGAAAACAATGAAGCTTAGACTTTACTAGTTAGGATCAAAAAGGGGTTACAAACAGATATCAAGGTAGGAATGGGTATAATAGGCTCTTGAGCAATTGAAGAATTAGGTTTTGGGCTCGGTGGCCTGTTTGTATCCCATCTAAACTAAACTGTCCTTAAATAGTTCCATGTTACTCACAGTTCTTTCTCCACATGCTGGGACCAGGGTGACTTGCAGCTACGTGGGGAACAGTTCTTAGTTCCAAACTGGCAAGAGTCCAGAGGGGATGGAATCAGGGCAAAAGTGAGAGAGAGAGTAGGTGGTCCCTGGATTTGTATAGCCTTTTCAATATCTCCAAGGATTGGTTCTTGCCAGAGAGCCTAACCAGTCAGGGTGAAGTTACTTGAGGACACCTGACCCATGACTTTACCAGCCAGAATGCCTCTGCAACATCCTGTCCAAAAGGCCTCCGCCTGAGGTGCTGAGTCATTGCTATGTGCTCTGGACAAATGCAAGGCAAAAGCATGGGGCTTTTTGCCACAATGTGTGTGTGTCACCGCCCGCAGTGGTGCTCCTGCACCATGAGGTGTACGCTCCCCCACCATAGGGGACAGCAGGTAAGAGCCCTGGAAGGGGGCAGGAAAAGGAAGCTTCTATCCTGCTGACTCTGTCCCCACTTACAGTTGGAGTCAATCCCCATGCCCCCAGAAACCTCTGTCCTGCCCCCTGGGCACAGGCCTCCCCTGGGCAATTGAAAACTCTGTATCCATGATCCAAGGACCAAAAGAGGATATATAAGTACCAGTGAATGGCTGAGCGAGAGCTGGTTAAACTGTCCCTTCAGAGGAACATTTGTTAGGAATTTAGTGCAGGCTTCTCTTAGAGAATCTCTCCAAATCCAGCCCCTCATCTGCTGTCTGTGAATTGTCTGCTTTTACTAGTCTCTCTTTGTTATTCGTCTTGAGTAGGCCCCTCCCTCAGTCACGCAGCAATGCATCATTCATTGTACTGGCACTCAGGTAACAGAAATTTCAAATATTTGATTATTATTGTAGCTCCAGCCAAGTACCTGGTGCTGAACAATTGTCACCAGAGACAGGTCCCTACCCCGGTGAGTTTACAATCTAGGATGGGCAAGGGAGAGGCAGGGATACAGACTTGCCCATTTTACAGATGTAGAGCTGAGGCTGATAGTGACTTGCCCAAGTCCGCCTACTGAGTTTGTGGCTGAAATGGGATCCAGCCAGACCTGCTAAGAAGACACTCAGAGTGGAGAGAGAGCGGTCCAGCTAAGTAGGAGTTGGATTTGTAACAAATTCCCTGTAATTTCCCAGATAAACAGAAATTGTCGTCCGCCTGTGAGCGCATGAATGAAGGATCACCAGCCGCCAAGCATCATTCACTTGTGTCCTCATGGGACATTGTGTGAGCCAAGGAAATACTTATTTTTATTTATGCATTCTCAACTCACCCCCATGGGGTGGGCCATGGCTCAGGTGGTAGAGCGCATGCTTTGCATGTATAAGATCCCAAATTCAATCCCAGCATCTCTGATTCAGGATCTCTAGAAGCACGCCTGGGTGAGGCCTCTGCTGAGGATCCTGGAGGGTCTCAGGTAGCACGCCTGGTTGAGGCCTCTCTGCCGAAGACCCTGGAGAGCCGGATTTGAAACCCTGCTGCTGTGTCGGGTTGTGACAATACTGGGCTAAGATGGACCATTGGTCTGACTTAGGCAGCTCCTTAACTGCTGTACTATTTTGGATGTTGGTATTAGGTCTGAAATAATATAGGCCTTGTATTTTATTTATTTATTTATTTATTTATTTAAAGAAAAAGAAAGTTAAACTTATACCACTGTAATTACAAATCATGATTACTGTATTAAAATGGTTAAATGATCATTTTTCATAATATTTTAATAACCTAATGCTGAGCATTTCACCCTCTTATGTTAGACAGATACTGTTTTAATGGCTCCCTTAAATTCAGCTGCAGTCCTTTACAATTGTCCCTAACCTGGGCTATACAAACATTTTAAGATTTAAAGCAAGAGCTGCAGAGAACACAGAATAAGTGTTATACAACTCCTTAGCCACTAAGGTCTTCAATGGGTCTACTTTGGAGTAAGAGGTTTGAGGATCGCAGCACTTGCCGAATAAGGCTGTTTTCGTTTTTGAATACTTGGTGTTAAAGTTCATGAAATAGTGGAGATTTGGGAACATTTGGATGAATTCTCAGCAGTCGTCCAAAAACCTGGGAATCGCTAAAAAATTAAGGTGATTCCGTGCATGGCAGCAAAAACCAAAGTCAGCATTTCTGAGCAGGATAAAACAGGAAAATCCAGTTTCTTCTGCTTTTCCTCTTCATCCTACAGAAGGGCTGTGGGTTTATAAAGCGCGGGGCCAGTGACATACAAGATGGCAGCAATAAATCCCATGAATGCAACAAAGGGAGCTGACATTTAATGGAACAACTCCGTGTGAGTACGCCGAAACGTAGCTTAAATGATTATTGTTTTGGCAAAAGTTAAAACATTGAAGAACAAGAGTGGAACGGTGCGGCTCCCTCGCCGTAATTAAAGCCTTCGCTTCTTGGGGGATGTATTTGTTAACAGCTTTCTGTAATTTTGGTGACAAGAGACAAAGCTGGGTTCGGCATTTCCATCATCATTAGCAGATGTTGCTCGGACAAATTTGAATTGAGGTTGAGCACAGCTTGGCAGAGCACCAGCCTGAGGTTCAGAGCGAAAGAGTTGCTGTTCTGAATCCCCTCGGTGAATCTAACTTCATTAGGAAACTGGGTAAAGGGAAATGCCCACTTGGAAAAGTAGGGTAAGTAACGTTCATTCCAGTTTTGGCCCAGGATTCCCATGAGTAATATGGCATCAGGGTAAGTATTCAAACAGATGTGTACAATTCTTGTAAAATTCAAATACATTAATAAAATTTGCATTAAAACAGCACCCTGCAACCTATCCACACCTGCTAAACATCTGGCCAAATATATATAGATAGCCCTTCCATCGCTTCTGGAAAACGCTCAAACTTTGCCGAACGTCCAGGGGAAGGGAGTTCCAGAGCTGCAGGGCAACCACCGACAATACTTCCTTGTGCTCTAGAGACAGGCACTGTACCATCCTGGTAGAATTGCCTATTGGTTAGAACCAGGCATGTCATTTCAGAAAAATATTGGTGGAGGGGGGTGTCAAGGTACTATACAACATGCCGCCCATCACTATCCCCATGTGGCAGTTAGGTGGGTACACAGCTGGGTGCTGTTCACTTCCTCCTTACACTCCAGCACATTCTTCAGGAAGGACATCCCAGCAAGACCCTGTAGTAGCCAGGGTGAACCTTACTCCCTAAAGCTCTGCACCCACTTCCTGGCAGAGGTTGGCAGCTCCCAGCAGAACTCCACTATCCCCATCCAATCCGTACGCAGAAAGAGACCAGCCTGAGCTAGGCCTAAGATTGCCACTTCTTGTGGTTTGACCCCGAGACTTCCATTATGGGAGTTTCAGGGTCAAACCGCGAGAGGTGGTAAGGTAACCGCTAGCTGGGCCCCACATGTCTCTCATTTAGCTGCCACATAGCGCTTCCTTGGGCTGAGCTTGGCCCTGGGCTGATTTAGGGCCAGGGTTCGAGCTGCCACAAGTGCACCCTGCTGAGACAGGTGCTGCTCTTTATACCCTAGCTCCCATGCAGCCTTATTTATTTAAATTTATTAAGGACTAGAACTCAGGAGTTCGAGAACCTGGGATATTCAATACATGCACAAATTGGCGCCCACTTCCTAAAGGATGGAAGCGCTGCCGCCACCATTTCAAATAACGGGGGTGGCCATTTTGCACATGTGCTAATTGGCCCCAGTGGGGGGGGGGGGTTCCGAGCTGGGAAAAGCCCAATAGCTATTCTGTTTTTGCAGAAATTTCTGCCAAAAAGGAATCACTGTTTTGATTCAGGACTAAGCTGTCTCTTGTCTTTATATTGGCCTGTCAGCTCCTTGGGGGCAGGGAAGATTTTTTTGTTATGTACTTTGTCTAGCGCACACTATACGGCACCACGCAGCCATCCGCTCTGCTCCGTGACTGGGGTTCTGAGGCATTACCATGATAAAGAGAATAGAAAGGGACTGTGGATTGTTACACTGGGGGTGGGGAATCCTTTTCCCTCCTAGGGGCGATTCTGAAAATTAGTACAAGCTCCAAGAGCCGCTTAGGAGTTGGGGACGGGAGTGCTTAAGGGGTGCGCTCAGGAAGAGGAGGGTCCAGATCATGGGCCATTTTTAAACAAGACACAACTACGCAGATCCACACGCATCCAAACACCTGTCTGAAAGCAGGGGGGCGGCGCCCCCATGACCCACGCACAACCTGCCCATGGCCACTCACGGAGGAAGCATTGGAGAAAAATCCAAACTGCTCCATGTGGGGGAAGGCTAACATGGGCATGGGTAGGGGCACGCACACATCCCTGGTTCATTTGAATCCCTCCCCACTCACCCCACACAGGTGGGCGGTCTACAGCCATCTCACTCAGCACGCACAGACACCCCCCTCCCCAGCTGGGCTCCTTTAAAAACAGCCATGGATCTGTGCTATGGCTCTGTCCTAGAGGCAGCTGGTGGGTTTTGATGTTGGAGGGGCACTGGGGCAGTAAGGCTGGCGGGCCTAGGGGCGGAGCCAGGGGGACAGTAGGTGGAGCCAGGGAGACGGTAGGTGGAGCCAGGGGGATGGTAGGCAGAGCCAGGGGGATGGTAGGCCAGTGGCATGGCATAACCCAGAAGCAAGGAGTTCCCAGGGTTAACATTGGATGGAAGAAAACACAGTCTACATGCACATTAAGCTTAAAATAAATAATTTATAAACCCAAAACACAGAGAAACACCCAAAACACTGGCAAAACACTGGCATAACCCAGCAGCAAGGAGTTCCCAGGGTTAACATCAAATGGAAGAAAACATAGTCTACATGCACATCAAGCTTAAAATAAATAATTTATAAACCCAAAACACAGGGACCCATGCTTGTAAAGCACCCCAGTCACAGCCGGAGTCCAATTTTACCACACACATCCCATTTCCAGCATTTTGAACACAACTGAAATCACATGACTTGCAGTGACATCTCAGGATTTCCAAACCTCCATTTTACCACAC
>QEPC01004899.1:2609126-2627626 GCA_003113815.1 Sphenodon punctatus
CATCTCGGCTCCCTTCCCCTGAGCTGCCTGCCCTCATCTCGGCTCCCTTCCCCTGAGCTGCCTGCCCTCATCTCGGCTCCCTTCCCCTGAGCTGCCTGCCCTCATCTCGGCTCCCTTCCCCTGAGCTGCCTGCCCTCATCTCGGCTCCCTTCCCCTGAGCTGCCTGCCCTCATCTCGGCTCCCTTCCCCTGAGCTGCCTGCCCTCATCTCGGCTCCCTTCCCCTGAGCTGCCTGCCCTCATCTCGGCTCCCTTCCCCTGAGCTGCCTGCCCTCATCTCGGCTCCCTTCCCCTGAGCTGCCTGCCCTCATCTCGGCTCCCTTCCCCTGAGCTGCCTGCCCTCATCTCGGCTCCCTTCCCCTGAGCTGCCTGCCCTCATCTCGGCTCCCTTCCCCTGAGCTGCCTGCCCTCATCTCGGCTCCCTTCCCCTGAGCTGCCTGCCCTCATCTCGGCTCCCTTCCCCTGAGCTGCCTGCCCTCATCTCGGCTCCCTTCCCCTGAGCTGCCTGCCCTCATCTCGGCTCCCTTCCCCTGAGCTCAGCCTTTCGGTGCTTAGGAGTAGGAACTGGATCCAGACACTGGAAAGGGGATGCATAAAAACTTGCCGCAGGGCACATTTGACCCCTGGGCCTGAGGTTTCCCACCCCTTGGTTACACTCTGTTTTCCATAGGATCTAAAAGCACTGGCGAGTGCAGCCTTTAATACTTCTCTGCAGCATGATTTAGACCACGGGAAATTGCCAAGTGGATGACCTTCCCGTTCTCTGCGACTGATCGGAATTCAGTAGGAAAACGTTGTGAAGGTTTAAATGTCACGGAAGAATTAAACATGCAAAAGGAGCCTGGGTCTGTGTCCACAGGTGCCTCTTTTCGCCGTCCCATCACCCTTGCTGATGGCTAGCCTGCGAGACAGCCTCACAACCACCCCTCCCAAATCCCTAAACCAACTTGTTGGGCTGCGTGGTGCAGACACACTTGTTTGGCCTGGGGGTTCACGCAGAGGTTCGCCAGTGTAGAGGAACTGAGAAAACAAGGTCACCGCCTGAAAAGCAGCCAGGAGTGCTAGCCAACCCCCAGCCTTTACACTCTCTCTGCCCAGAGGAACACGCTGTTCTCTTTCATTATACATGGCCTGTGAAATCTGTGCTCCGGAGCCATTTTTCCATCTGAAAATCCTCGCAGGCGTTTCTCCTGATTAAACTTTGATTTGCAGAAAACAAATTTGCTGCTTTAATTAGTCATTTTGGGTCTGCCGCTGATGCCATTAATAACTCAGTACCTTATTAATGGGGAGGTCAGACTGGAGTAAGCGGATCCACAGCCCACTGTAAAGAGAAAGCAGGCACTGAAACCGAGGGGGGCAAGTCTGCTCTCCTCCTTTGAGTTGGAAAGTAGGAACACTGTCCCTCGTACTGGTGAGTCAAATATCAAGGTATCCAGGTCTAGGCTATTAATACATCTGATGATAAAACATAGGAGCCAATGACCTCAACTTCCCATTAGGGGGTCACATTCTCACTGATACTTCATATGTTTTGCTGCTCTCTGGGGTCATGAGATTCGACTTAAATCTCACAGTGAGATCCAACAGGTCCAAGTTTTGAGCGGCAGGGGACTTTAGAGGCCGGTTGGCTTAGCAGACAGAGCACAGGACTGGGAAAGAGGCAGGGCCAGTCTTAGAATTTGCGGGGCCCAGGAGTAGGAAAAATGTGGGGGAGGGGAGGGCTTGGTGGCCCCTTGGTGACACCCTCTTCAGGCCCCTAGAAATGGTTGTGTTTGGGGCTCTGCTGGGAGGTAGCGGGGCCCCACACATCCTGCCTTGGTGAAAACGGGGACCACTGTGGACCCCCAGCAGCAGAGAAAATAGCAGGGGCCTGGAGTGGATGCCCTGTGTGTGATAAGGGCCAGTCCTGAAAACAGGGAACTCCTAAACCCTAAGTCCTCGCTTTGACTACGGCGAGACCTTGGCTCTTGGTTAAGAAACTTTGACATCCTAGAAGAGAGGAGTTGGGAGGGACTTTAAGGCCCATCTAATCCAACCCCTTGCCGTGAGGCAGGATACCCTGCCCTCTACTTAAAGCATCCTGGATGGACAGATGCCTCTCTGTCCAGTCTCTGCTTGAAAACCAGAGGGAAGGAGATTCTACAGCCTCTCTAGGTGGCTCATTTCACTGCTGACTTGTTGTTCTAACCGCTAGGAATTCCCCCCTAATATTTAGGAACATAATAAAATAATAACAATAATCATTCTGTTTATGTAGCGCCCTTTCCTCCCTGACACCTGCCAAAATGCAGTCGGGGCACTTCACAAAATACCATAAATCACAATAAAACTACTTAAAATTCCATTTTAAATGGCCTAAAAGGGGGGAGGAAAAATTACATTTGGGGGAACCAGCAGTGGATCCTTTAAAAACACCTGGAGAATAAACAAGGCTTCCGGTGCTTTTTGAAGACGAGGAGGAACTGCGGTAAATATCTGAGGGGAACATCTCGTTCCACTGTGAGAGGTCTGCCACAGCAACGGGAATGGGGCTCTCCAAACAGCAGGTGGTATCCTAGTGCAGAGAGCCAGTAGGGTGAGGCTCCGAGAGCAAGTCCCTTATATAACCAGAACGTCGCTGCCATCCGCTTCCTTCATTGTTTAAAAGTAGGGATAATAATGCCTCTGCCCCTCGGATCCGTTAGATAGTATGAAACATGCAGAGTAATTAAAAGTACTCTCGATTCTGAGTACCGTTATTGGGATCACGAGGCCCCAATCCAGCAAAGCAGTTAAGTAGCCGATTAATTTTAAGCGTGTGAGCACCCCTGTGATTTTAATGGAAATACTCGCATACTTAAAGCTAAGGGCCTCGTTTGAGAAAGAAGCGAGATCCCAGGCTTCTAGACAAACAGAAGCTAAAGAGGCAATGTCAGAGCCAGTGTGATGTAATGGCTAGATGCTCAGAACTTGGACTGGGAGATGTCGGGGGAGAACCTGGTTCTAGTCTCGCCTTAGCCAGAAACCCACTGGGTGACCTTGTGCCAGTCACAATATTCTCTCAGCCTAACCTACCTCACAGGGTTGTCGCGAGGATTAAAAGTGGTGTTAAACTGTTGTATGTAAAGCGCTCCGAGGGCCATGGCAGGGGGATGCTATATAAAGATTATAAATGTAGGGTCTGACGGGAATCATGATGCAGTTAAGGGTGAAAGAGACACAAGGATGTGTTGGGAAAAGACAAAGGATGAGATTACAGCGATGGTGTGTCTTGAGGTAAGTAAGTATATAAGTGCCACAATGAGGAACTGGCATGAGAGCAATGGCTGGCAGATATTGCCCGAGGGAGAGAAAAATGGCTGGGCTTGTGAAATCGAGTTGGTGTATTATTTTACAACAGAAGTAACTTCTCCCCCGAGGGCAGTATTGCCGGTATTGCTTGACATCAGTCCCTTTCTTTCCAGCTCTGCTTGATGAATGACTACGGCTGTGGGGATGCACACTTGACAGAGAGCCCTGCTAGCTTCGTGGGAGATGACTTCCCGAAGCGTGTGATGCGAATCAAGGGTTCTTTCCGGTGACAAATTGAGAAGTGGTCAGAGTGTTCTTGCAAGCTTTTGTTTGCTGCTGTTTCTTTCCAGTAACTCAACAAACACTTTGACATCGAGGGACGTGAGAACTGCCCCGTTTGGCTAGACCCTGGGTGTTAACAAACACACAGCTGTATTGGCGGCTGCAGGGGGGCCACAGCCACTCCTGGCCAGGTCAGCTCGGGGAACGGAGCCCACGTTCCAGGGGCTGGAGCGAGCCAGGGAAGGGGGCAGGGAACAACGCGTGGCTGGTTGGCTCCACTCCCATGCTGTGGCCGGCACCCCACCCCCACCATAATGGGAAGTCATGGCTGTCAATAACAGGACACCGTGGTTGGTTGACATGGCAACCCCCTCCCCAAGCTGGGCCTGGTGGACACCAAAACAGACGCGCTCTCCTGGTCCGGCGCGCTCTGGCCCACCTGGGTCTGGACCATGGGCCTGGTTCCTTCCAGGCCCACGCTTCTGGCCCAGACGTCTACCCCACTGAGGCCTGAACAGCCCCACCTCTGGCAGGCTGGGAGCAGACGTATGGGTTCAGCGCTGGCCCGAGTGGCCAGACGGGAGAGTGGTGCAGCAGCAGCCCGGCCCAGGGCAGGAAACCACAGCAGACATGGCCTGAGTTGGGCACCGAACAAATGTGCCCGCGGTTGGAGAACCGTCCCACCACCCACACACCCCAGGTAGACTGGGGAGCTCAACAAACATGAGCAGGCAGCCCTGCCCATACCCTGCCCCCAGCACACACACCCCCACCAGGGCAGACAGTCATGGTGGCAGCCCCTGGCCTGCGGCAGGGATAGCAAGACTGGACAGACGCGCCGGCCTGCATTGGCCCACATGGGTGCCCCTTAGCCCGAGCTGTGTCCGCTGAGATTTTATGAGGACGCAGCCCAAGCTAGCCACCTACCTGCCCGGGGGGGGGCGGGGGGCAGTCCCAGGCTGACATCTGGTGGCACCTAAACAGATGTGCCAGTGGGTGCCAGGCCACAGTGAGCCAAACAGGCCACCCGCACGTCTGTTTTGACCCACAGTCAACAACCTGATAGAATTAGCTTTCCCTCTAGTCCCCAGGGGGTTTGCTATACTGACGTTAAGAACAGAAGAAGTGTCCTACTGCTTCAGACCAATGATCCATTGAGCCCAGCATCCTGTCTCTGACATTGACCACCTCACAGTCGCTTCAGAGAAGTCCACAACAGTCATAATGGAGTGAGTCAATCCCTGCTATTTACTCCCAGCCTGACAGTCAGAGGTTATGTCCCCCCCAACCAACCCAATGGATACATGACATAGGCCTGCTCTTTTTGTAAGGAATCATTGGGTATTTTCCAACGTGATGCTACCACGGGTGGCCTCGCTAACTCCGGCTTGGCCACCCATGGTAGTGTCACGTTTGTTCCTGACCGCCAGATGTTTGCCGCGGGCAGGAACAAACTTACCCCGGATCGTGGCAAGGCTAACTCCGGGATATGCACGAGGCTCACTGCCAGCGCACATCCTGGAGTTAGCCCTGCCATGGCTTTCCTGAACCGTGGCAGAATGGGCTGTCACGTATGACGGCCCGCTCTACCTAACTCCGGTCTGCGGCCAGAGCTTTTCTGGGTGGGTATGGTGGGCTCCTAGGCCTTCAGGGAGGAGGCCAGGCCGCACTGAGTAGCGTGGGGGGCAGGGCTGTGCAGACCCACATCCACACGTTCCCCAGCCTTTCCCCACCCTGTCTCCAGCCCCAGCTGCCGGCACATTTGGTCAGCAGCTAGGCCGACTCCGGCCCATGGTGAGGGCTCTCACCGTGGGCAGGATCAACGCATGACAGATCAATGCGCCATCACGTGTGAAAATACTCATTAACTAATAATTTAACATCCTACCGTGATGACCCTGAACACTACAGTTTCTGCACTGTCTCGTGATATTACTGTAATATGGAACTGTTTTTCCTGTAGGATGTAGGGCCAGATTTTGATCCCACATTTGGTTCATTTATTTTTTCAGATTTTCAACCTACCCTTCCCAAAGTTCAAGACAGGTAACATATAACACATCAAGTATGCATGAAACGGATCCCTTAAAAATATATACTTTATAAAAATATAGAATTCCCTAAAAACAACTTCCCATGCCATATCCCCACCTGCTAAATGTCCAGCTAAATAAATAGGACTTACATTGCCTCTGAAAAATGCTTGTGCTTTGACAAAGCACCTGGGGAAGGGAGTTCCAGAGCTGTGAAGCAGCCACGGAGAACACTTCTCTTAACGCCGTTGCCATATGGACTTGTTGCAGCGATGAAACTTGCACGAGGGCACCCATGACCATGACTGACCTTAGGATTTGCAAGAGGACATGGGGAAGGAGGTAGTCTTTTAGAAATGTAGGGTCCAAGCCATTCAGGGTTTTAGAAATTATAAGTAGTAGTAGTAGGGTTTTAGAAATTGAAACCAGCACCTTAAATTATGTCAGAACTCTATTGACAGCGTCTTTATCTCCATTGTGTTGGAAACAATATATGTCCATTGACTTTAATGGACTCCCTCTTGACTTGTGATCAGACTCTGCTCATGGTGGCTTGCATCATTACAGCAAAATAATAGATTTTGTAAAAAATTGTCATTCTTCTTATTAGCAGTGACTGAAACGATTTGAATAAAATAAGAACTGAGCTGAATTTTATCTCTATCGTGAACTGAATCTGAACTTGTCTCCACTCGCCGAGGTTCAAAAAATTTCAATTAGCTGCTTTTTTAGAACAACAAAACTCTCATTCTTTTTGCTGCTTCTCTACTTCCTGGCCAAGAGTGGAAATGCCAAAAATGCCGCAGACGAGAGCCTCTTCTCACAGAATCTCTGGTTCAGTGGGAATCGGTCAGATCTCATGAGAGAAGTTCCCGGTTCAGCGTGCGGCAGCCTTTTCCAATATGCTGCTCCTTTTTAGAAGAGCTTTGCATAGCTCTTATCTGAAGCAGATGGCTAATTAAACGACCATGGCTCAGTGGGTTGATGTTTGATATCTAAGGAGACAGTGGTTCGCAGGCACTTCCATCCTGCACCCCCTTATCCCCACTGGGACCCCCTGACCCAAGACTGTCTTCCTGAGGAACAGAGATGTGCTCCCATTTTGCCATATGGGAAAGGTCGAGATGCCAGGAATCCATGACAGCACCGTGACCAGCACTGTGGCCAGGAGGAAGGTGGGAGGGGGGTGTGGTTGAAAAAAACAAACACCTGGCTCCCATCAGATCCTGGCTCTTCCAAGCATGATGATGCTTGGGAAAGAGGTGTGGTCATGCCAGAGAGGGGTGGGGCGGTTAGGCTCTTCCGCCCCCCCCCAACCTAATTCTATCGGCGCCCTTGACTGTGATGTCATAACAATTTGTCGCGGTCAGGGCTCCTGCAGCTAGAGAGATTGGCCCGATCCAAGCCTGCCGGGCCCAAGGTTGGGAATAGACGCAACCTTCGTTTTTCATTGTGCTCCTGCAGGAGCAGGAGCGTCTAGTTACAAACAGAAACTAAATTGATAACGAGGTGGCATCAGTGGGTGCTTCAGACATTACATTTTTTGGTCCCTAACCTGTGGCTCGCTGTTAGGTCTGCATGTGCAGCCACACACGCTGCTAGGTGTCTGCATACCTCTCAGCATTTTGAGAAATTTAATTATATTTATTTATTTACTAATTTTATATCCCGTCCCTCCTGCCACAGGCAGCCCGGGGCGGCTAACTACAGCAATAAATATAAAATACAATAAAACAATTAAAATGTCTCCCCCAATATAATATCAATAATAAGAAACACAGAAAAAAACAACCCACTCCACCCTCCCCAAACCCCTCCCACCGGGCAAGCCTCACCCTCTTGACCAAAAAGCTCCGCCCCATCAGCAAATAAGCTCCACCTCCTCGTGCACTTACATATAGCTCCCAACATTCAGTGGACACGGTGTGGACCAGGTCCGGGTGCTGAACAGACAGGCCTGCAGATGGGGAGGGCAGGGAGAACCACCAACGTGCAGCCAGCCCCACCCTCACGCAACACCAGGCACCCCGCCCCCTACCATGACAGGCAGCCCTGGTGGCCAGTGACAGCCAGCCATTACAGACCCAACCCAGGCTGTCTGCCGGCCCAAACAGACATGATAGCCCACTGTGGGGTACGACTTGGGAGGTTTCCTGAGGTCAGAGCCCAGGCTAGCCACTGACATGACCCAGGGCAAGCCCAGGCCAACATCTGGTGGCACCTGCACAGGTGAGGTCCAGGCCACCGCGTGACAAAGGATGATAACAGGCAGGACGGTGACCTGCTATAGCCCGCCTGGGCCAGAAAGCCACCATCATGTTTATCACCAGGCTACCAGATGTGGGCCCACAGCTGCTCCGGCCTGGGTAGGCAGCTGGCCTGGATGTGTTCAGCCTGGGCCGGCCGCCACTCCCGGAGCGTGTAGCAGCACGCCAGCGGCACATTTACTTTCACCCAAAGCGGGCCACAACAGGGTGCGGTCGTGTCTATTTTTACCCATCATCTCCCCAAAGAGGGCCTGTCCCTCCTAAGTGGAGACTGTTGAGAGAGACACAATATGAGGGCAGATCCCAGGTTACTGCCTGGGGAGGTAATGCCTGGGGAAATAGGGCCCGCACAGAGGGAGGAAACGGGGTCAGTGGGAGGACTCTGGAGTAAGTGGTTGGGGAACTGCCGCCTAAATCATTGGGGAGGGGACGTGTATTGCATGTACAATCTGGGGACCTCAAATCCCATTTTGCCCCTTTAAAGTACAGTTGTTAGTGACTTCAGTTCTTGAAGCACAAGACCCACCCTCTGAGGATCAAATCATGAATTCAGTAGGGCCAAAGCCCATTGTCTTTTCTCCCTTTAAAGCAGGGGTGGGGAACCTTTTCTGTCCCAGGGGCCACTTTGAGAATACATACAAGCTC
This sequence comes from Sphenodon punctatus, assembly GCA_003113815.1. Lineage (NCBI taxonomy): Eukaryota > Metazoa > Chordata > Lepidosauria > Sphenodontia > Sphenodontidae > Sphenodon > Sphenodon punctatus. The sequence goes on from QEPC01004899.1 coordinate 2,617,625, forward strand.
CCAAGGCTGCATCCATGTTGGGGGTGTGGCGGCGTGGCGGATGTATTCAGGAAAAGGAAGGCCCACATCATGGGCTTGTGCAATCATGGACCTGTCCCCTCGCCTTGTGTGCACGGCCTCATCTTTGCTCCCTTCCCCTGAACTCAATTGTTCCATGGTAGGAACTAGATCCGGGAGTCAGATCCAGGAGCTGGAAAAGGGCCACATAAAAACTTGCCAGGGCCACATTTGAACCCTGGGCCTGAGATTCCCCATCCTTGCTTTAAAGTCTCTAGAAATAGTCAGAGAAGGAAAGTATGCCTCTAGGGTTCTGGGCACATGTCCCTACAGGTAGCTCCCCTGCTGCTCACCTCACAACTTCTATTCATGCGTCTTGCTTTGCCCCGATGTTCTATTGTTCTTAAATCCCAATTAAAATACCTGATCAAATCCCTCTGTCAGTGACGCTAATTTCACACCTCAGGGCAGCTCCACTGACAGCAGCTGAGAGAGAGAGAGAGAGAGAGAGCACGCTTCCAATGTTAAACAGATGTCACTGAGGCCCTGGGTTGCTGAGTGGGCACAGAGAAATCAAAGAGTCTCAGCTATGTCCTCAAAGCACCATGGCAGCTCAAGCTCCAGTCACAAAGCCTGACGTTGCCGCAGATTGTTCTAATACAGAGGCAGATCTTGGAAAACCTTAGAGGAGTATCCCAGTGGGTAAGGGTTTGCAAGCAGTGGGGGATTTAATGGGGAGCAACTATCTCCTCCCCTCACAACCTTTATGATCCTTTATGGGACCCAGAACAGCAGGAGCAATGGCAAAGCCCTGAATACGTTGCCCCAATGTTTGTGGAAAAGGAGAAAGCAGGACTGTGGCTTGGTGGCCTAGGGACAGGGTTCTTCTTTTGAGGCTGAAAGGCCTGTGGTTCAAAGCCCATCCATGTCAAGGAGTGCTGTAGTTTTGCCCGTTTGTTTAAAACAAACAAAAGGAAGCACATTTGCATTCAACATATAATTAACTTGTGGAACTCACTGGCAGAGGATGTTATGAAGGGCACATGTATAACTGGGTTCAGAAAAAGGATTGGCTACATCCCTAGAGGACAGGTGCCTAAGTGTCTATTACTCAAGTTGGTCAGAGGAGGAGACCACTGACTGTGGTGGGATACGAGTGAATGGCAGGGAATGGATCACTCCATTATGATCCATTGTGCCCTTCTCTGAAGCAATCAAAGATGGCCATTGTTGGAGGCAGGAGGTTGGATTAGATGGACTGTTGCTCTGACTCACCTCTTAGGTTCTTAGGGTCCTAGGGTCTCTAGCCCCTGACACGTCAAGGTCTAGAGCTCCCCTTAGTCGGAAAACCTGAGTTTGCTGCTGTTGGCAGGAGCAGGCGAAAACACCAATGCTGTTAGGACTGCATTGTGTTTCCAGATTTCCTGCTTCAGCATGTTGTGATACCATTGCTGGGAGGAAAGAGCTAAGCTTTTGGTAACAGTGGGAAGAGGGTCAAATGGAGCCTAGGAAGAGCGGAGACACAGACCAACCAATTATCTATGTCATTTGAAACCATGTCACAGGTGGAGAAAAATGCCCTTAGTTACTGTGAACTTCATGAGATGAGTCGATCAGTGCAGCTGTCTGCTTTCCCGGTATCTCCCAGTAACATCCCAGAACGATGACTCCTTCGCCACCAGCTCTTCTTTCATTTACTTCCTGTGACAGGGTGAGCCCATCCATTGGAGCAGGGGTCGGGGTGTGTGTGTGTGTCTCTCATGCGACCCATGAAGCCATTTCCTGAGGCCCTGAGAGAGTTGGCCTATAGGCCCCCAGAGCTGCTGCTGCTGCTGACAGTACTGTGAAAGAGGTTCCCCCAAGGGATTTCCCTCCCGCATTTGGACAGGAAACTGGTCTTGAAGCTAACAGGACTGGCCTCCCCGCAGAGTCCCCTCCAACCCCAGGGCCCAGGCCATGGCGCCTACGGGCCCTGCTTAAGTCAGCCACGGTCTATTTCTGCCTGAGCCAAGCGCGCGCACCTGCAGCTTCTCACCTTCGTGACTGTATCCATGTCTCTCTCCCCATCCTCGTCCATTCTAGACTGGGGGACCTGGCTCTTATCACAACTGTACATTGCTGGTACTATAATGAAATCATAATCATAATCACAGTGACCACTTGCGTTGGGCGCTGTGGTGGCTCTCCACCCATCTATTGTAGCCTGGACCCAATCTAAGAAACAATGGTCCTTTTTCCCAGTCAAACAAGCCCTTAGTGAAGCCGGTGAAGCGAAGGCTGTCTCTCCTCATTAGACTGTTCTGTGAGAGGTGAGTGGCTCGCCCCTTTGGCTTTATGCCCTGAGGCAAGACCGTACCCATTGCTGCTTAGCAGCTAACACCACCATTCGCACCGTCAACATCCCTCCTCATTCCCCCGACATTGGCCCCCAATAGCAGCCTGGTGAAGGCATCGGATGATGAGGTTTCATTTCACTCATTGCAGGCTGTGTGTTGTGGTAGGGATAGCTTGCAGTGTTTCCTGGAGCTGGTGGGCTAGGCCTCTCCCACCCCTTGAGGTAAGCTCAGGCTGGAAAAAAGGTCCGAGAGAGTCGATTGTCCTGGTAGCAAAAATAAGCCCATAAGTGCTGCCATGCTGGATTAGATCAGTGGTCCGACTGGCCCAGTATCCTTTCTCCAAAAGGGTCCAGTACTGGATGCTCCAGAGGAAACACAGGACAGGCTAGAGACCTGAGACCCAAGCTCAATGAGACCAGCTTGGGTCACACACTCTGTCAGTCCTTCAGGGTGTCGTGACATCATAGCTAGTTATAAGTTATAAGTTTATTGTCTCCAGCAATTTGCTATAACCTAGGAATCCCGAAAGCGCAATAACTCACAAGATAGTACAAAAATGCAAAAAAGAACCATAACAGTACTTGAATAAAATAAGATAAAATAAAATAAATCAAGAAAAATATATTAAAAGCTGGACCACTATGATCCAGGTTCAAGGTAACAATATAGGCTTACTAAAATGTAAGCAATTTAAGCAGACCCATCCATTTTACTCATTGGGTATTTTCCATACTCTTTCTACACATCTAAGAAAACAAGCAACTGCTTTAATGCTTGCTAAATCTGCAGCCATGAGTATACTTCTCAGCCGCTCCTCCTGGGAGAGAGGGGAGTTCTGGAATAAGGGAGCTATCCAGGTTTCCCTAAGAACTTTATATCGCAGACAGCGGAACAAAACATGGGGAACGGTCTCTATTTCCTGCGTATCGCATTTGCAGGTTCTGTCATGATAGGGAATTCGCGCTCTCCTACCTATAACGACCGCTGTTTCCAATAAATTGAATCGAAGGAGGGTAATCAATCTCCTTAGGCTTGGATCTTGCAAATAGGAGAGATAATGTTCCAGGGCACAACTGGATTGAACTTGCGCATAGAATGGTGCGATTTTAGAAGTTGAAACAGCTTGCAAATCGCTCCTCTCAGCCAAATCATTAGCATGGTGGAGCTTAAAAGGAACAGTAATGATTTGGCTGAGCGGAGTTAAGAATTTGATCAGCATTCCACGGTATCTGAGCCATAATGGGGAAGGGAAAGGATACCGATCAATTTCTTAACGCCCTTCCATCATTTATATTGAACACTACCTGGGTGTGCTGCTTGTTCTAAATAGCACTGGCGCACCAGGGGAGAAGTTTACACCAGAACCGCAAAGCTCGAAGATTGCATTGAGACTGCAAGGATACGAATCCTGTTTTCAGTCTAAGTATGGGAAGGGGTGTCACCCTTGGGTCCTCAGAATGCTCCTCAAAAATTTGTTTTGCAGCAATTCCCACCGAGGGGTATAGCTATAAAAGACAGTTTGGATCCATATCAAAGTTGGGGAAGTACCTTAACTCTATAAATATCTGCGACCAGATCAAGAGAGGTCACAGGGGTAGAACTAGAGAGTTTTAATATCCCAACAATAGATTGGGATGCCTTAGCAGCCCAGGAATCTTGATTGCCCCTCCAGGATTGGGTGACTGAAAATACAATCCCCAAATAGGAATAATAAGAAGCCTGGGATAGTTCTTGTGGGCCGACCTTCCATACATACTTGGGGCAGGACGTGCCAAAGCACATCACTTTAGATTTGGAAGTATTTACTGCCATATGATTTTGACTGCAGAAAGAATTAAGGGCGTTCAAACACTGTTGAAGGCCCTGTTTCGTTTGAGAGAAAAGGACCACGTCATCTGCATAAAGTAAAATCGATATGGGTCTCTTCTGAATCTTAAGGGGAGTGCCATGGGCAGTCCCTACCTTATGGACCAAATCATTAATGAAGAGATTGATAAGTAGTGGGGCCAAAAGACAGCCTTGTCTAACACCTTGCTGTAATGGAAAAACACCGGTGGCCCGTCCATAAGGTCCTGCTCTAACAGCCGCCTTAGAATCTTTATGCAAGAGGATAATTAACTGCAATAATCCTGGATCGATCCCCATGGCTGATAATTTTTGCCATAGCAATTTCCTGGGGACCGAATCAAAGGCCTTAGCCAAGTCAATGTACACAACAAAAAGATTGGCTCCCCTAATTCACACACATTTGTGTGAATTAATTTTGTCTAATAAATGTGACAAAATGAAACAATTATCCAGGGTAGACCGACCTGCGCAAAATCCTGCCTGTTCCTCCACGATCAAAGAGTGAGATTGTACCCAGTCTTCAAGAGAGGCCAGAAGCACTCGAGCATAGAGCTTGCTAAGATCAGGCAGGAGGCTAATAGGTCTATAGCAGGTGGGTTCTCTGGAGTTCCCCTTTTTGAAAATAGGAATGATAATGGCCACTGTCCACAGGCCAATTATATTTATGGCTGTGAAGAACTTTCTATAATCAGCTATGGGGGAATGCAGTCTGCACCTGGCGCTTTGCCTGGTTGGAGTTTACAGACAAACTCATAAACCTGCCTCTCTCTAACTATACAAGGGGCTGAGGGGGGTTGCTCACCGGCACCTACATCCAAAGGCAAAGACGGTGTCCACTCCGGTGCTTCAGGGCAAGTATCTTGATATAGATTGCTATAGAAGGTTATTCAGTCTTCATCGCTAATTAGCTCTGTTCTTAATGCTCTTCTTTTGCCTTGTGAGTCATTCAGAAGTCTCCAAAATCTAGCCGCATCTTGGTTTTTTGCTGCCACCTGCAACTCGGCCCAAATTTGGGCAGACCTGGAGATCTTCTTACTCCACAACAAGGTGAAATACTCCCTTCGTTGGATTACATATAACTCCCAATCCACTGGGAGATGGAACCTAGCCCACACTCTCCTAGATCTAATAGGGCAGACTTTGCGGCTTTGCAATCTTGATCAAACCATGCACTCTTGTTAGGTCGTCACTTGACTGTATACGATGACATACTCTTCGGCTACTTTTAGACGTGCAGCTGGGATCAGGCGCGGGAGCGGCGAAACAGCCGCAGCGCTGTTTTAGACGAACCGGAAGCGGAAGTTGTGCACGTGATCCGGCACCACGCATTCTTTGCCGACCACGAGGGAACGGACCTGATTCCTCTGGGGTGACATACGCGGCCGGCAAAGAATGCGCGGCGCCGGATCACGTGCACAACTTCCGCTTTTGGTTCGTCTAAAACAGCACCGCGGCTGTTTCGTCGCTCCCGCGCCTGATCCAAGTTCACATCTAAAAGCGGGCCTTAGTAATAAACAGGAGAAGATATTCTGCGATAGATTCCACCAAAGGGAAAACTTGTCCATACTCCTTAACCCCAAGAAGTGAGTCACGCAAAGCCGGGAAATCTGGGGAATAAAGAAGCTGTGTGATCTGGATCGATACCATGGGCGTCCACTTCACCGGAACATGTATCGAGGACAAAGGAGCTAAGGTAGGGTGACCCTGTTTGTCAAAATTATCCCACCCTTCAAAATCCAAACATAAGGGGTTTCCCTCAGGTCTGACCAAACATAAGGGGTTTCCCTCAGGTCTGACCAATACTTCAAGGTCTTTAATAATAGAAAAGTGAACAGGGGAAATCAGCACATAATCAATAACACTAGTACCTAGTTTTGAATCTAATGTAAATTTACCAAAGCGATCTGAGGAGGATCTGCCATTCACAATTAGCCAACCCTGCTCTGAAAGTAACTGTATTAGCCTTTTTCCATGAGCATTTATAGTTGAGTCCATACACCCCCGCATAGGAATCTTAAAATGAGATTGAAGCTGGGGGGTTCAATACAATCCAAAGGTAAGTTGCCAGTTCTCGCATTGAAATCCCCCATAATAAGTGTCACATTCTTAGGATAGTCTTGCGCCAATTGATCTAAAACACCGGCAAATGAATCCCAAAAGGAAGCTATATAATAAGGGGAGGATTCAGGAAGAACATAAACATTGATAATCAAAAAGTCCTCACTCCTAAAGCCTTTGATCTGTTAAACAATACAGTTCATAATGTCAACAGGAATTTGCATGATGGCTGGCTGGATTCTGTTAGCAATGAACGTAACTAGGCCACCAGAACGTAACTAGGCCTTTCTTGACAGCTTCATACCTGGACTATCGTAAGCCTGAAAACCCTCTATATTGGGGAAAATCCAATGCACTCCTAGGAAGCCATGTCTCTTGAAGGCATATTATTTCATGACTAGAGATGAAATCTACCCAGTCCCTGTCTCAAAATCTCGCTCTGATACCGTCTATGTTCCAGAAGATACAGCGAATACGAAAGCTCTGTGATGCTGGTTGTCATAAGTGGGTGGAAGCAGTGCTCTCATTGGGCAATCTAATCTCTCCAACAGCAGAAAAAGGGGGGGATTTAGAAACTGCCCCACCCCCTTCTAAAGAGGGACCTAGCAGATACTGCTGCGGTACCTCACCCCTGCTGGAGTGATCATGGCCCGCACAGATGGGAAGAGGTTGGGAAGGGGGTAACTCCACTGCTCTATGGACAGTGTTCTGAACAGCCACTAAAGCAGGGAAGCGGACGTGCCCTACAATTTCCTGGGAATCAAAGTTAAGCGGACTCAGACTACAAGGATAACCTGTGATATCCACCTTATCCCATTCCGACACCCCATCCGGAGTCATGCCAGTAATAAGGGGAGAACCTACGGGGTTGGAGGAGGACCTACACAAGGCATGGCCCTGCTGAACTAAGGAAGGAAAATATATGGCACGGGCAAGAGTATTTTGCACTCTTCGAATGAAAATTCCTGAGGTTTTTAACTGCCTCCGCCACAGAGCAGATTGCAGCCTTCCCATTAAATATAACTTCCCATCTCTGGAAACAACCCCTATTCAAAAGGGGGATCGTATCAGTGATCTGCCTGAAAGTAACCGATACACCGAGAATCAATTTAATATAATCTAGGAAGCTGGCCAGATCTAAAATTCCACGTCTCAAAACCCTATATTTCTTTATAGTACTAAAATGAAAAATGATAGCTGGGCCCATCGCTCATTTGTATCTTGTGGCCAAACTTTAAAAGGCACTGAGTAAGCGGCAGTGGGGTTAAAAAAAGAGAGCAATTCGCTGAATCTCGCCTTGAGGGAGGTGTTTGAGCCGGGGAGTGAATACCCAACTCTCCATCAGGAAATTGATTGATCGAAAGAAGGCCCGCGTACCCTCTCAACAGAGGACTGACAGGGCGGTCAGCCTGAATAGCACTGGCTGACAATGGAGACTGAATTGGAGCAGCGGTCCCCAAAGGCAGAAGATCCCTCCCGACCCCCTGCGTGGAAATCCTAAGGTTCGCAACTAGAGGGACTCTCTCAGTGGAAGGAGGGGGGGTCTGGGGGGTAGGCACGGAGGGAACATCCTTACAGGGGAAGTTCCCACACATCAGGGGGAACGCGTAATCCGTCTGAGTGGTAGCATCAGACCTCGGCTGAGCTACAGAGGCAGAGGGATGGGGGATGGAAGGAAATTTGTCAAATTCCATCCACAATTCCCCCACCAACACCTTCATAGAAAAAAGGAGCTCTTCGAAGTTTGACAGCCTTTCCTCCCGACGCCTTGAGGCGAGTGTCCAAGTCAATTTCATACCTAATCGAAAAATCATCGAACCTCCTATTAAGGACTAGAAATTGTTGGTAGAGATCAGCCAATCTAATAGGGGGCTCTGAAGCCCTCGGGGGGAGAAGGGTAAGTTGCCACGGGAGGGACGGGAGTGTCATTGGGAGATTCTGTGTTAACCCTCACTGAACAGGGGGGGGGGGGCAAATGGGTCAATTTAGATTGGAGGAGCAGAAACTTTCAACATGCTACAGCCCATCTCAACTTCTTCAATCTTGGTTGCGAGGCTAACATGGGAGCGGGATACATGCGACTTCTGCTCCATAATGTCAGCACGGGTACTTCTAAATGATAGCCCCCCAGAAGAGTGGAGTCACAGAATACCGTCGGCTACTTCTCCAACAGGGGAACAGGCTCCACTGCCCCGTCGATGCCTAAGGGCGTGCGCAGAAGGGCGCGCCCTTGCACGCGCAGCCCTTAGGCGCGCTGCCCCAGCGTGCGCCGCCAGCACGAACGCCTGTGCAAACTTGGTTTTATCCTCCGGGAGGGAGTCCCTGGAAGTGGCTCCACCCCTTCCGTCCAGGTCAATCACACAACTTTCTCCAGTATTTTCCTGCTGGCAGCACCTCCACTTTCCCGAACACAGTACAGGCTATTGCAGGCTGTTTCAGGACCCTGGACAGCAGTCCTCAGGAGTCCCGCCTCCAGTTTCAAGAACCTTGCTTATCCCAAGCACTCTGGTGGCTGCCCTCCTTGCTTATCCCTTTTGGCCTTCACCTTCACCACCATGGTCAAGGTCCATGTTGAGAGCTCTCAGACAGAGATGTATCTCTGGCCATAGCCAGACACAGACTCGACATCATAACACTCCATAGGGGGCATGGTCATATTAAAAAGGGGCAGGAGAATACCTTAGCCCCACCCCTTGTCTCTGCCATCACCTCGCCTCTTATGGAGCATCATGACATCACAGCGCTTTGCAGAAGCTTGGGGTGTCTTTAGACATAACAAAGATTGGGTGTCAAACCCCTAAGCACATGTTTGGCCATTGTGTGTAAGCACCATAACAATCCCAGCACCAAGTTGGCCACCCATTGGACACGCAATGTGAACACTATTACATCACAAGAAGAACCTGCATGGTCTGGCTGAACACGTGGCCAACACTGTGTCTAATGATATCGTGTGGTGTGTTATCAGGTACAACACAGGGAACAAGGCAGTAGCACTTGCGTGCTGAGATCGGGTGGTGAGCAAAACACTGATTTGCCCCCAGATGGGCTGTGTGTCTAAGCAGCACCGTGTTGTGAACACGGGGCCAAACTGGTGTTCATTTCAGGGTCAAAACACACATTCAGACACAAGTTGACGTTATGTCTAAAGACACCCTCTGTCGCACTGGAAAAGGGGCAGAGTTAAGGTGTTCTCCCAGCCTGTTTCTATATATTTAAGTCACATAAGCAAATAGCTTGGGAGCCGCTGACTTAGACAGAACATAAACTGAGCTGCCTTAGCACAGACTGCACACTGCCCTGGAGGACCCTCTCCTAGGGGTTTGTAGCTCAAATGTGCAGTCTCCCTCAGGCCTTATGACTACTCCTACTAATCATTTCTATAGCGCTACTAGGCGTATGCAGCACTTCACAGTCACAGATTTTCAGAGACAAGTCCTGCCCAGTGGGCTTCCAATCTAAGGTAGACGAGGGTGAAGGGAACGCAGGGAAAGACAGGGTGAAAACAGCCATGACGCTAACCACCCTTTAACCACCCTTGGGGGTCATTTATGCATGTTTCAGGGCTGCATAGGGCACCAATACAGCCCTGCAACATGCATAAATAACCCCCAAGGGTGGTTAGCGTCATGGCTGTTTTCACCCACACACACCTCTCCCCATTTTATACTGAGGCTGAGAGTTGCCCAAGGCCACCTAGCAAATTCTTTGGCTAGAGTAAGATTCAAACCCTGGCTTCCCAGGTCCAAGTCAGTACCTTATT
>QEPC01004899.1:2648056-2671763 GCA_003113815.1 Sphenodon punctatus
AATAATAATAATAATAATAATAATAATCTTCTCCTCTTTCTCTACAAGCTGTGCAGTCATTTTTGTGGAATCTTGCATTTCTCCAAATTGTCACAGAAATTGCCTCTGGCAGCACCATATGACAGCCTGAGTGGGGATCACCGAGAGCTAGCCCATGGAACGCCAGGCCTGCAAACTGGTCCATGGAGTGCTAGCCCTGTGAGTTGCTGGTATATATTCCAGGCAATGAGGTTCTGTGCCACAGCTGCTGAAGAGAAGCAGCCTACATCCCCACAGCAGGGAAGAGAATTGTCCCACAGCTGGTAGTTACATGTGATGTTTTGTGACTTATTTGTTTTTTTAACATACAAGATGTTATACCTTAATGCCATGCTGGGAGGTTTATTTGTGTGATTGTCAGGATTTAGTTAATTTGCATATTTTATTCCTCTTGCACAATATGGATTTTATGATCACAGAATTTGGGGGTGTGGGGGTTGGAATTGCAGGATACATGGGGCCCTGCTGCTGCATCCCCTTCCAAATCCCATGTTGGCTTCTGACAGCACTTTCCATGTAGTATTCTAATGCCATATTCCTTTCCCCTTGTCCTGGCTTCCCATCCCTGGGGGAGACAGGCCAGATTTCAAAAAGTAAACTAGTGATCCTCATCAGAAATCAGGTTGTGAATTCTGGATAGATGTCCAGCCCTTGAATAAGAGTTCTGATTGCTTCCTTGTTGAATTTATCTTGCAAAGTGGCCAATGCAATAACATTTTTTGCACATGGATCATAATTTCCCCCAAGTTCAGGCCAAGGATGTGTGGGTGGCTCCTCCTCTCTGCCTGATCCACACCATGCTTGGCTGCTGGAGTCAGATTCTAGAGATTAGTACTTGAGGTTGCCAGATGCCCCTTATTTTAAAGAAATTTCACTTCAGAACTCCCCAGCTCCATAGGAGAAAAAGGCCTGACTTTATTTTTTGGTACGTCACAGTGCCATAGAACCCCACCACTGCATAGAGCAGACACCCCACAACCCCATAGAATGTCATCCCACAGGCACCCCACGACTAGCTCCATAGGACACTCCACAACTCCATATAGAACCTCATAGAAGAGATGTCTAACTGCTCCACAGAGAAACAAGTTTCCTAGGGAAGTTGTGGGTTCTCTGTCGCTGTTTTCAAATAGAGGCTGGACACAGCCATCTGTCCAGAATGTTGTAGCTGTGGACTTCCCGCATCAAAGCAAGGTCTAGATAAGATGAACTTTGATGTACCCTCCAATTCTACAGTGCTATGAGCTCATTAGAACAGACTTTACAAAACAGCTCCATAGAAAAAAAGACACCCACACAAGCCCCAAACTCTATACAACATCATATACACCCATGCACTTCACTCCTCCGCTGTCCCTTCTCTCACCCTTCCACGCCTTCCCTGCTCCCCTAAGCGCCTTCGTCCCTTCTCACTTGCTGCCCCCCATGCCTGGAACTCCCTCCCTGTCCACATCCGCCTTGCCCCCTCCCTTCATACCTTCAAATCTCTCCTTAAAACTCACCTCTTTCGCTCTGCTCTGTCTGACTCTTTATCCTGCTGAGCCACTATTCCTATACCTACGATCGGTTTACCCTTATCCTTGCAACATGGACCTGCCTGCTGTCATTCTCATCGTAACCAAGCCAAGTACGTGCACTTGAGACCTCGCATCTTCATGAATGTTAGACCCCTTGTCTCTCCCTCTGTTCCCCTTCCTAAGTCTCTCCCCCAGCTCCTGTCTCTCAGATTGTAAGCCCTAGGGGAGGGACCGTGTCTATTTTATTACTTTGTAAAGTGCCAGGTACACTGCTGGCGCTATATAAATGTTTGTTAATAATAATAATAATAATAATCATAGATCAGACACGCCTGAAATGGTTTCTCTGATTTTTGCAAATTTGATCTGGCAACCATTTTTAGCCATGAATTATGAAGGTTGTTGGCTCAATCCCTGACGATATCCAAGATGACGGTTTATTCAGCAAAGCATTATCCAAGGTGGTGGCTTCAATCCTCAAAGCACTGCAGTGGCACAAACTCCTTTGAAGAGAATGTGTGGGGGAGGGAGCGGGGCGGGGGAGACGAACATGTATGTTAGCACATTGAGGATCGGAGTCATTAAGAATATTGCAGGGGTCTTGGGGGGAAAAAGATGCAACCCTCACCTCTGAAAGGGAGCTTTGCCATTGACGTCAATGGGTTCAGGGATGCACCTAAAGCATGAATTTCTGCCAAAGTTTAACCATGCTCCTATTATCCAGGCCCATCTCCTGTGGACAGATGTATTTCGAAAGGATCCACATGTTTTATTAGGCAGAGGGTCTGATCACCTCTACAACAGCATTCTTTAGAAGGTTATCGTTTCTGAACCTTCCCACCCGCAAGAGCCCAGCAAAGCAGTCCCTCTTTACACCAGCCAGGATTTTCATTAGAGAGAAAAACTAAAAGATTCAGGAATAACGCAGAGCAAGGAACTAGACCAAACCCAGGGCTGGGAGCAGAGAGAAATCTGGAAGACAAATTGTTTCACCCAGGTTCATGCTGAAGTTGGGTGACCTTATAACCCATCCGGGGGCCAATCAGGAATGAGTAGGGGTGCGGCCTCGACAGATGAGACAGCAAAGGGCCGAGAGGGAGGAAAGCAAGGCTGAGCCACAGTGCTGTAGTGATTCTGAAGGGTCAGCTGGTGGCTCTGTGTTGCCAAGGCTCCCAGTTCAAGCCTGGGCCCGGATAAGCACTAGGAGGAGCTCTGCCCACTTCCATGGATTCCAGGAGGCAGAAAGGCCCCATGGGGTGCTGCTACTCCCACCTGGCCCTGCTCCTTCTGAGCTCTTAGGTGCAGGGTAGGGACACATTGACAATGGGGTGGGCGGGGGGCTTCTTTGGCCCTTCCAAGACACGGCCGCCCCTGCTTTCCAAAGCACTGTGATGTCGCAACACTTGGAAATGGGCGTGGCCACATCAGAAAGAGGCCGAGTGGTGGGGCTTCTGCCCCCTTCTGACATGCCCGCCCTGCCCGCTTTCCTAGGCACCACGAAGTCCCAAAGCCCAGCAGGGCCAGCGCTACCACTAGGTAGCTTAGGCAACCGCCTAGGGTGCCAGCTTGAAGGGGGAAACTCTCCTGCTCCCGATTCAGCTGCTCCGCTGCCACCACCAGTGATAAGCTCTGCACTTGATGGGACAGGAAAGGTGCCCCTTTCTACTTGCCGCCCTAGGCGGCCCTGCCAATAAGCTCAACAGTGGTTCTGGGGTGGGAGCGGCGTCCCCCCCAGGTGGTTCCACCCCCCCAATCCAGCTTCCGCTGCCATCTCTACTGCCGCTGATCCAGCTGTTGCTGCCACTTCTCCTAAAAGCTGAAGGGGGTGCCTCCCTTGTCCCCAATCCAGCTGCTACTGTCACCACTGGTAAGCTCTGTGGCTGGAAAGCAGGGGGGAGTGAAGCTACCAGCCCTCAGTGCCCAAGAAACAGGTTCTACATGTGCGGGTTGCACACTAGGGATGTGCATAACGTGCGTGGGTTGCGTGCGAGGTTTGCAATGTGTGCACTGGTTGCGTGAAGGACGCACGCGGAGGGGTTTGCCTAGAGTGGCAAAAATCCTTGCACCAGCCCCGATGCCCAGAAGAGCCAGATCTGAAAGGGATGGGGTGAAGGGGTTCTCCTTTGCCGTGCACCCCACCCAAATTCAATTTTGCTGGCACTGCTGTCCACTCCCATCCCACTGAAGCAGTGATCCTGATTATCACTCTCCCAGCTAAGTGCACAAGAGAGCAGTCTCTTTGAAATATCAGTACCATGTAGAGCTCGGGGTTTGTTTGGGACCCGTTTCTCTGAAGAGCCTGCCCAGAACTAGTCTCGCCTCTGCTTTGCAGAGAGAAGCCGATGGCCTGCAGGGGGTCACTGTGCTATTCCACAGCTCTGTGGCGGGGTGCTTTAGAGCAGGGCTGTCCAATGGTTTGGCTTTGCCTCAATTCGGTGGCAGGGCAGATTGAACAAAAATCTCTTCTTGTGCGGTCAAGCGTACGTTATTTCTACAGTGCTGTGGTAGTCAGACCATGTTCAGACTTATCACAAACTGCAGCAGTTAAACATGCAGCATTTGCAGCTGCTATTTAATTATTTATTTAAACTTATATGCCGCCCTTCCCAGAGGCGCGAGGGCAGCTTACAAATCATAAAAACACAAATAAACCTCCCCCCAACCCTTCAATACCACCACTGCCTTCCCAACCCATCCCAATTCCCTATCCCCAGTCACCAAATGCCTTCTCAAATAAAGAAGTCTCGCACCACCTCTGGAAGATTCCCAGGTTCAGGCTCAACCTAACCTACAGGGGAAAGGAATTCCAAAGCATCAGGGAGCAACTGAGAATAATACCTCCCTGCCAGCCCATGTTGTTATTGCATGACACCACTCTGGAAATTGATATTTTATTTTCACTTTACTGATATTTAGTTATATCGGATTTTAAGACCATGGGCCAGATGGGCTACCAATGGGCTAGATTTGGCCTGCAGGCCACCAGCTGGATAACTGCTTCACAGAGTTGTTCAGTCCTCTCTGAAGCTTATGGAGCAGCACATCTATGTGGTCATCAAAAGCCAGGTACTAAGTAGCAACGGCAAGACGCAAATACTTCCTGCAGACAAGTACTAAATCGAAGGTTCACTTTGTTGAAACCAATGACTTTCTCCAAAGGCATTTGAAACTGCCCTGGAGACAGCAGTTACTGCTGAGCAGAGAAACTAGATGGCAGATATTTCTGGGACAAATAAATATTATTATTTATTATTAATAATACAGCACCCATAATGTGTGCCTGGTGCAGGACAGTTGTGTCTAGAGATACGTCCTTAGGCTTACAATCTAGGATGGACAAAAGAAGCCAGACATACACCTAACTCCACTTTAACATTTCTTATGCATTTTGCAGGGCTGTATTGGCGCCCTATGCAGCCCTGCAACATGCATAAGAAATGTTAAAGTGGCATTCAAGCAGCGTTAAAATGCATGTCTGTTTTCACCCAAGGAAAGGCAGACAAGGGAGAGGGGAATGATTGTACGGCGAGAGAGGGACACATTGATGAAGTTGAGAGGTTGCAGTTGTATGTGCCTATATGAAGAGTGGGATCCTGGAGGGTAAGATGACATAAGGAGAGTATCCGTGAGCAATCTACAGGCCGGGGTGAGGATGAACTAGGGGAAGCCTGTTGGAAGAGGTAGGTTTTTAGGAGGGACTTGAATGTTGGGAGGAAGAGAGCAGAGTGTAGGTGCTCAGGAAGGGAGTTCCAAGCAAAGGGGGAAGCATGGGAGAGGGGTACAGTTCAGGGTTCAGGAGAGTTTACAGCAAGTGAGGGCAGTAGAAGAGGAAGAACGAAGCTGCCCCCTCCCCCCTGGTAGAGCCTCCCAGAAATCTGATAGCCTTCAGCTAGCACTCTCTCTCTAGGATATTACTACATACATCTTCTCACATATTTTATTTGCCACAAACTTTCAGAAAATGCTCCTCATTCAGCAAATTAGTTTCCAATGAACAGCTTGAGCCACAGCATCGGGTGGGTGATACTCCTGGGAGCTTTATGAGAGTTTTAAAGAAAAGGGAAAACAAAAAACAAAAAGCCTAAGCACTAAAAAGCGGACTCCACTTGCCACACGGCAGCAATATCTATCAGGCCTCCCGTTCCTTAGCTTAAGTACTGAATCTCAGTGGGTAAATCTATATTGATCTTTCACCGCTGAGGTCTGGGGGCAGCTCTAAAAGAAATTGGTTTGTTGAAAGAGTGTGATAAACTTGGTCCATGTTTGAAAAAGCAATACAGCAGAAGCCCCCTGAATAATATGGCAGGGGACATGCATTTGTTTTAGGTGATGTCTGAATAAGGGCAGGAGGGTTCTAGAGTAACCAGGGATGAAAGGCATGTCTGGTATTGGAATAAAGAAGAATTTGTCTTAGTTCTGGAAAAATTATTTATTTGAATTTAATATCCTGCTCTATCCTGAGGACTCGGGGATAGATGGGATCCCTTCTCCCAAACCGCCACAAACCCTATCCCTCTCTGCCAGATGCCTGGCCAAACAGCAAAGTCTTACATTACCTCCAAAAATGAATAGGCTTAACAAACAGGTTTCTATGTTCTGTACAGCGCCAGGCACATGGCGCTATATAAATGTTTATAATAAATAATAATAATAATAATTAATAATAAATTGCTAGCATATCCCGACTCATTTCTGAGTATCTGATATTTCATAGGCACTTTGCAACCAGCTGAGACACTGGGTATTTTTAGACAGATGTGGGGCTGTCCTGGTCTGCCTGTGCGGTGCACCCCACCCCCCTTCACACCATAGATTTTGGGGCAATCACCTAGCACTCTAGGCTAGCGCCCACAACTCTATGGTGTTGCCTGGGGCAACAGCCAGTTGGAAGTGGAGCTGCCAAGGCTCTGTCCTCGGCCTGCTTTTCTTCTCCCTCTACACTCTGTCCCTGGGCAAACTCGCTGAATCGCACAGCTTCCAATATTACCTCTATGCTCTCTCTGTCCAATCCTGTATCATAAACTGTCTCTCTGCCTGGATGTCTGGCCAAACCTGAAATCCTAGTCGTCCCACTGAAGCCTTCCTCCCCCTCTTCTTTCTCAGTTTCCATTGACAGGGTCACCATTCAGCCCGTCCCTCGGACACGTAGCCTGGGCTTCATCTTTGACTCCTCCCTCTCCTTTAAATCTCAATTAGAATCTGTTGCTAAATCCCGTTGTCTCTCCTTGCACAACATCGCTAAGATCCGTCCCTTCCACACTGTTTCCACTGCTAAAACCCTAGTCCATTCTCTGGTTATCTCTCGCCTTGACTATTACAACCTCCTTCTCACTGGCCTTCTCTGCTCTCACCTTGCTCCACCACCTTGTCTATTCAAAACTCTGCTGCCAAGATCATCCACCTTGCCTGCCACTTTGATCACGTGCAGCCCCTCCTCTCCTCTCTCCACTGGCTCCCTCTACCTGAACACATTCAGCACAAGCTTTTTGTCTTTACCTACAAAGCTATCCATGGCCTTGTCCCCACCCCCATCTCTCTACACTAGTCTCCCGCTGCACTCCCGTCTGGAAGCTCCGCTCTTCCTCTACTATCACTCTTGGGCTGCTTTTAAACGAGGAGCGCTGAAGCGCCTCCTCAACGCCGCATTAAAGGAAAGCCACCAGAAGTGACGTTCTCCCCGTTGCTGGCGGCGGCAGCGGCTGGAGACACGGGACTTTGGAGCGGCGCGTTCTTAAGCCTGATAATTGAAGTCTTAAGAACGCGCCGCTCCAAAGCCCCGTGTCTCCAGCCGCCGCTGGCAACGGGGAGAACATCACTTCCGGCGGCTTTCCTTTAATGCGGCGTTGAGGAGGTGCTTCAGCGCTCCTCGTTTAAAAGCAGCCTTGCTTGCTCACGGCTCCGCTGCTCCTCAAAGCATATTTGTCTGTTCTCCCTTGCTGTCCCCTATGCCTGGAACTCCCTCCCCAAATACATTCGCTCCTCTTCCTTCCTCCCAGCCTTCAAATTCCTCCTGAAAACCTACCTCTCGAGGCCTTCCCTAGCGCCTCATTCCCTTAGTCCCCCTTCCTTCCCCAAGTAACTATGTAAATAGAACTAGTCTTCACCTATAAAGCTCTTCACAACCTTGCTCCCCACTACCTCTCTGTGCTAATTTCCCTCCGTATTCCAGTCCGTGAACTCCACTCCTCCTCTCTCCCCTCTCTCACCCTCCCACGCCTCCCCTGCTCCCCTAACCACCTTTGTCCCTTCTCCATAGCTGCCCCCCACGCCTGGAACTCCCTCCCTGCCCACGTCCACCTCGCCCCCTCCCTTCGTACCTTCAAATCCCTCCTCAAGACCCACCTCTTCCGCTCTGCCCTCCCCAACTTCTCACTCCCCTCTCCTAACTTCTGCTGATACCCTCCATCCAGTACAATCTGTTACCTGAGGTCTGTTTACTCATATCCTCACCACATGGACCAACCAGCCATCATTCTTGATGTAATCAAGTCAAGCACATGCACCTGGGACCTCGCATCTTTGTGAATGTTACACTTCTTGTCTCTCCCTCTGTTCTCCCTCTGTTCCCCTGGTGTAGGGGCTGGTCAGTCCGGCCTCCCTCCGCCTGGACGGGGACCTGTCCCAGGCCCGCTGTGAGGAGTTTGTCACCTACTTTGCAGACAAGATCGCTCGGATTCAGAGCGACTTTGACACCGGGGTTGGGGGCAGTAGGTGGTGAGCACAAGGTTACGGAGGCCCTGTCTGGTCCAACTTTGTGGGGGGAGTTTCAGGAAGTGATGCCAGCCGATGCGGTGGATGTCCTGGGGTCTGTGAGAGCCATCAGTTGTGAACTTGATCCTTGCCCAGTTGGTGAAAGCCTCCAGGGAGACATTGGGGAAGGTGCTGGTGAGAGTGGTTAACGCGTCCCTGTGGCAGGGGAGGTTGTCACCCAGTCTCAAGGAGGCTGTGGTGCGCCCCCTGCTGAAGAAACCATCATTGTCGATGCACCCGCCCCCCAATAAAACTCAGAGACAGTATATGGTTTTAAACAGGCCGCACTCTTTATTATTCATCATGAGGCCGGTGGGTAATTGCACTAAGCAATCAGGGTCCAGTATGCTCACTAACTTTAACTCTATTAACTCGGGCTTCAGTCCTGGATGTGCCTTCCAGTGTCTGAGCCCCTTAACTTCAACCTCACCCCTTCGACAGGTAACTAGCCATGGCCGAAGGGGGCTACCCGCTCTGGGCAAGAGTAAGGAGTTAACGTATCTGCCGGGCTGAGGACTGTGCCTGTCCCTGCTAACCCGGCGAAGACACCCCTTCCAGGGACGCGACCCCAGTGTATGCTGTGCCAACCATTGCCTGGGTATCGCTTCCCCAGCTCTTAAGGAGATGACTCAACAATTTCCTATAACCGTACCTATTATTAACAAACATGTATATAGCGCCAGCAGTGTACCTGGCACTTTACAAAGTAATAAAATAGACACGGTCCCTGCCCCTAGGGCTTACAATCTGANACAAACATGTATATAGCGCCAGCAGTGTACCTGGCACTTTACAAAGTAATAAAATAGACACGGTCCCTGCCCCTAGGGCTTACAATCTGAGAGGTACCTATTTATCCTACTCTCACATACTGGACCCCTGCAGAGCGTGACAATTTTCTCATCCCATTTGCTTTCAATCAAATTATAAATCAGATCATTTCTTCCAATCTTCATTAAACCGAATCAGAACTTTTTAATAAATCACCCTATTTATCATTTCCATATCAACAGTAAAATTATTTCCAATTGCCCTGTGATTGAAACAACAATTCCATTTGTGACACATTATGCCAAAACAGTGTCCTATTTTAACCTACTCTCCACTGTGAAGGAGGCAAAAAACATGATCCTTTCAAAAGGCTAATCGACAAAATTCCTCCTTAGTCCCCTACGGGCAACTGGAAAAAGATCCCGTAGTGGATGAGGGGAGGTGGGTGGGGCTGATCCTTCTGTGGCCAAGCCCCGAATGCTGCACCCTGCAGGTCACAGGAAGTCAGCTCCTCCTACAAGGGGCTGACCCCCCCCTGCCTGCGTGATGCGCTTTTTCGCGCCACCAGGGGAGGGTTGCCTGGCAACCCCTCACAACATCATGTGGGGCAGCCTTCTAACAGGCTATCCCCACAGCAGCGTTCTTCCTTTCATGGGGGGGGCCCGCTACAAATCCCTGTTCGCCGCCATTTCATGGCGAACGGGACTTAGATGTGGACGCACTCACCAGTTACTGACCTGTCTCTAACCTTCCCTTTTTAGGGAAGGTTATTGAGCAGGCGGTGGCGATCCAGCTCCAGGCGCATCTAGATGGCATCGGACCCTTTTCAATCTGGGTTCCGTCCCGGCTACGGCACCGAGACGGCATTGGTGGCCTTGGTGGACGATCTCCGCTGGGAGATGGATGCAGGATGTTCTACATTTCTTATCCTGCTAGATCTCTCGGCCGCTTTTGATACCATGGACCATGAGCTGCTGTTGAGACGGCTACGAGACTTCGGGGGTCTGAACGGAACTGTCCTTGAATGGTTCCGCTTATTCCTCTCGGGGAGAAGCCAGTGGATAGTGTTGGGAGCTGAAACATCTTGTCCCCGCGCCTTGTCCTGCGGCGTTCCGCAGGGTTCCATCCTGTCTCCATTATTATTGAATGTGTATATGCAGCCCTTGGGGGAGATCGTGAGAGGGTTCAGGGTGCGATGTCACCAGTATGCTGATGATACTCAGCTGTACCTCCCTTTTTCAGCGGACCCAGACCCTGCTGTCTCGTTGCTATCCCAGTGTTTGGAGGCCGTGACGGAATGGATGCGGCAGAGCAGACTGAAGCTCAACCCCGATAAGACAGAAGTGATGGTGGTGGGGAGGGTGAGAGAGGTGTCGGCCCCCCTGATAGGGGGGGTTCACCCTCCGATAGCTCAGCAGGCTTGGAGTCTGGGGGTGATATTGGACTTGGATCGCCACCTGGATCGACAGGTGGAGGTAGTGGCGGAGGCCGCCGTCCACCGGTTGTATCTGGTGCGGAGGCTGCATCCGTACATCTCCGGGCCGGACCTGGCCTCCCTCATCCATGCCTTTGTCACCTCGAGGCTGGACTACTGCAACGCGCTCTACGTGGGGCTGCCCTTGTTCCTGGTTCGGAGGCTGCAGCTAGTGCAGAATGCGGCGGCCCGGCTCCTGTCGGGGACAGGTCATCGGGAGCACATAACACCTGTGCTCCGGACTCTGCACTGGTTGCCAATAGCGTGCCGAGCCAGATTCAAGGTGTTGGTGTTGATCTATAAGGCCCTTCACAGTCTGGGCCCCTCGTACCTCAGGGACTGCCTCGCCCTCCGCGCCCCAGAGCGGCTCCTTCGGTCTGCCGGGGGTGCCTTCTTGGAGTTCCCCCATGTTAAGCGGGGGGGCCACAATGGAGAGGGCATTCTCAGTAGCCAGGTTGCGTCTTTGGAACTCCCTCCCAGGGGAAGCTCGCCTGGCCCCAAGCCTTTTGACATTCCGGCGGGCTTGTAAAACCTGCCTGTTCGCCCAGGCCTTTGGGTAGGAAGGGGTTAGGGTTTTATCTCTTCCCTTCCCTTTCTATTTTTATTTGTTTATCCCTACCCTGTTTTGGTTTTTAAATTGCTGGATTTTTTAAAATGTTTTTTATTTTTTGAATGTTGTTTTTTATTGAATTGTATGTTGGCCCGGGATGCCATTGGCATGGGGGGGGGGGGGGGGNTTCGTCTCCCCCACTCCCCATCTCTCAGATTGTAAGCCCTAGGGCAGGGACCGTGTCTATTCAATTAATTTGTAAAGCGCCAGGTACATTGCTTGTGCTATATAAATGCTTGATAATAAATAATAATAAATAATAATAAAATAATAATAATAAATAATAAATAAGCTAAGCTCATGTACCTCACACCTTCATTATCCTCGTCTCACCCTCATCTCCCCTCTCTTGTCTTTCTTAGATTGTAAGCCCCCCGGGCCAGGAACCCTATATATTTTCAACAGTTGTAAAGCACCAGGTATATTGCGTGTGGCATATAAATACTTAATAATAAATAAAATAAAATAAAATAATAATAATAATTAATTAGGAAGATTGTGCTGCTGGGCACTCAACAGCATAGACCCTGCCAAATCGAGACCTGCCAAAGCCTTGTCTTGCTTGCTGTCTGCCCACCCGCTGTTTGGGGATCCCACCATCCCAGCTTAAGTTAGCAGGCGACTGGGCCTTTACTTTTGCCAGGCCCCTCAGAGTGGAACTCATTCCCCGATTTCACTTGACTATCCAGAAACAATGAGAAAACCCAGGGGAAAATCTTTTCATGGAGGGTGTGTGACCACATCAGATTCTGAAAATGATGCAAGAGGGGCAGCACAAAGATGCTCCCTCACCTCATGACTTATGTTGCCCCGACTCCTAAAAGCCAAAGCTCCAAAATGGATGCAGCCATGTTGGAAAAAAGGCAAGAAAGTCCGCTTTGCGCTGCCCCTTTCAGAATGTCATGATATCATGACTGTGGCAGGGAGACTCTCTTGGCTTAGGCCGTTTGTAGACTAGCGGCACATGCTCGCGCCCCCAAAAAATCACGCAGCTTTGAAAAAGGCCACGGGTGGGGTCTGGACGCACATCATCACTGGTCGCACATTCTTTAAAGCTGCAGATTAAATATCTCAATGCACGACTGGCACGGACGCGCATCCAGGTGCGTCTAAACCCCGCCTACAGCACTTTTCAAAGACAGATGGGGCTTTTAGCACGAGCACGCCCCGCTCATTTAAAAACAGCCTTAGAGTAGCCTAGCTACTTAGAGAATTAGCTACCCGCACCACACCACTGTGCCCCCAAGCACACTGTAAGCAGGCACTCCCAGGCAGCTAGCCTGACTAGCTCTACAAGACCGTGTCTTAAATTTAGACGTGGGCCAACTCCTCTTCATCCCTTGTAGCACATCTCTTTAAAAACCTCCAGTCTGGGCTTTGCCTAGCTCTGTAGCCAGGTCTCCAAAACTACAGCATAAATAATAGGGTCCTCCGGCCTTTTTAAACATACAAGATCTGACCTTGTAACAGCTTTGTCATCGTTGGCATTCTCCTAGGTCTGGGATGATCTTTCCTCCTGCAATGAGGCAGCTTCTCTATCTGCGACACTTGGCTTGCTCGGCCCTTTGCTTTCACTCACTACTAAGAGGTCTCATAGGGTCTTTATAGCCAGCTGCAGCTCATCCACTGGTCACAGGGTGGCTTCTTTGGCCAAGCCTTAAAGGGCTAGTGTTCTGGATTCCCCGTGGCAGAGTGAGCCGCTGTGGCCACTCTGGAAATGGGTGGGAGAGTTCCTTTGCCTCGCCCCTTTTGGAACCTCATGACATCATGGTGCTCCAAGGGGGTGTGGCCACATTAGAAAAGGGGCAGAAACGTTCCTTGGCTCCGCCTCTTTTGCCGTAGCCTTGCCTCTTTCCAGGTCAAAGTTTCAGGAAGAGTGACCAATCTCATTCTGCCCCCCGAATCCGCTTGTGACCTCCCAGCCCCCACGCTGATAACCTCTGCAATAAGGCACTGCTCAGGAATGGCCAGATAGAGCACTCAGGGCCATGAAAAATCAGGAAGACCATTTTCAAAATGCCGGACAAGGATAGGCTTGTCTTGCATGTTTCTTTATTGCGTTCCATCAAAATAACACAAGAAGAAACTGAGGACCATCCTAATAAAGACCAGAATAGTTGAGATAAGAACCTTGACGACAGCATGTAACACTGCGTGTTTATACACACACATTTCTACTGCATGTTTGCTGTTACATCCTGAACTTTCTGTGTGTCTAAATCACTCACTCCGATCTTAAACATCTGGCCTTTGAACTTCTGCATAAGAACTTCTCCCAGAACTTTTGTATGTAAAAAGTTCTCCTGGTAAACTGCTTTGCTCCAGGTCGCTGTGGTCCTTTGGTTTCCATGGCAGCCCCTCACATCTACAGCTGCGGCTACATTAGGCTGCCTCAGGGCAGTGTGGGTGTGAAGAATGCATCCAGGAACTGCCTCAGGGCAGTGTTTGTGTGTGTGAGAAAAATGCATCTGGAACTTACTTGTGGACTTGTAAACCCAGAAGACTGAAAAATCTGGAACTTTAAGGTGTGTGTAAAAATGCCTATTATTACTAGTCGTATCTTCTATAGCACTTGCAATGTTCAAAGTGCCTTACATCCATTAGCTCATTCACCCCCACAACAACCCTGGGTATTTTCAGACGTTACGAGATCACGCTCAACCACGGTGAATCCCCACATGGTGATTGTGATCCTGTAACGTCTGTTGGGGGGAACGGAAGCTTCCCCCCAAATGTTCACCCCCGTGAATCACAGGGGGAGGAATCACATTCAACACGCAAACGGAGGTCCTGGCCGGACCATCTCTGTTTGCGTGTTGAATGCGATTCTCCCCCGTGATCAAGGGGACCGTAACGTCTGTCCCACTACCATGGCCTGGAATCAGCGGCGGGATTCCGGGGCGTGGTCAGTGCGGGCGGGTGCTGCGGCCGCATTGGCCGCGGCGCCCACCCATCTCCCAAGAGGGCGGGCGGCCTAGGGAGTGTGGGGGGTCATGTGGCCGCACATTGTGCCGCGCAGCCCCGCCCCCTCCCTGATTTCCCGCCGGGATCAGCCGGCACGTCTGTTGGACATACCAGTTTGATCCCGGCGGGGGATCAATGGGTGATTCCGTGATGAGGCCAATACAGGCCCCGTCACATCTGAAAATACCCCCTGTGAGATAGGTCATTATTATCCCCATGCTACAGAGGAGGAACTTTGGCCCTTTTTGCACAGATGCTCCCCCCTCACCCACCTGTGCAGGTGGGTGGGGCATCCATGTGACTGCCACTACGGGTGGGTAGGAGTGCATGCGTGCTCCCACGCTCCGCCCAGCTCCACCCATTGCCCGCGTAGGGAGGCACTGGAGAAAACGGAAGTGCCTCCGTGCGGGGAGGTGAGGTGGGGGTGCGTCTATGCGACGGGCCGCACACTCCACCCATCCCCCCCACACTGCCAGGTTGAGAGTCAGTGACTTGATTTGAATGCTCATTTCCTAGGTTCAAGCCCGCCCAACACTTTATTCGCTAGGTTGCACCGTCAGTGTGTGCAGGGGGCTTGCAGTGTGGCAGCAGGGTTGTTACCGCTCCAAGGGATGAAAACTGGACAGTGTTAATGTGCATATATTGCGTGCATTGCCTCATGTATATTTATGCAAATGTATGCAAAGAGTATTTTCTCTCAGCTAATTAAAAAAAAGATGGGGCAGAAGGTGGATGCAGACTAGATGGGGCAGGGGGCAGGGGAGAAGGCAAGGACTCAGTGCAGAAGCATGTGGGGGCATGCTTGCGAACACAGGGAAATATGATAGAGAATGACTGGCTTAACCTGAAGCCTAGCGATAATGCTTGAAAACCCTACGGACCAACGTAACCCAACCCGAAGATGATGCTTTAATGCCTAAGGGCATATTCACACAAGCGTATTATTATATTAATTAATTAATAAATAATAATAACAATAATGATAATTAATATTTTTATAGCGCTAGCAATGCACCTGGTGCTATATTCATTAGCGACAGGTCCCTGCCCCAATATAATGAATCTATAATTATAATCTAAGAAAGACAAGGGACGATTATAAAATAATTATCATCTAAGAAAGCTCAACCGGACAAGGGAGATGACAGGGAAACAGCCATGAAGTTGAGAAGTCACAGGTGCACGTGCTTAGCTGAAGGACGGGGTGGCAGGGACCCTGAGTGAAGGATGGAAGAGGAGGCATCCGTGCTGAGTAAGAAAGCCTGATGGGAAAAGTAGTTTTTTCTGGAGGATTTGAAAGGTGAGAGGGAGGGAAGGGCATGGGGGGGTGGGTGGGGGGGGGGGAGAGGAAGGAGGGAACAGCAGCAAGGGAGAAGGGCTGACTATGTTCTGAGGAGCAAGAGAGTCTTGAGCAAGCCAGGGTGTTGGCAGATGAGAAGCAAAGCTCCCAGGAGGGAATATAGTGGGAAACAAATGCAGAGAGATGAGGGAGGCAAGGCCATGAAGGCAAAGCTTGTGCTGAATGCAATTGGGTACAGGGAGCCGGTGGAGGGAGACAAGGATGGGCTGAGTCTGGTCAACGCACCAAGCGAGTTGGCTGAGGTTGGCAGCAGAGCGTTGGACGGAAGTGAGAGGAACAAAGCCAGAGCAGAGCAGGCCGAGAAGAGATGAGGAGAGCACGGACTGGAGTTTTGGTAGTGGAAGCTGTAAGGAGGGGCCAGATTGTAGCAATGGCCCTTTTCACACACACACACACACTCTAACACTGATAAAATGGGAGACTGTTGCAGGGCACCCACAGAGCACACCTGCAGCCCTGCCACATGTACAATAAAATGCAACCCCCATTTTATCGGTGTTAGAGTGAGTGTCTGTGGGAAAAGGACCAGTATTATGCATAGTGAAGTAATGGGCCTTAGCAACAGACTGGATCTGAGGATCTGAAATTTCCCCAGCTCAGATCTTTTGCTTTTTAAATTTCCCATGGGGGAGATTGCACTTCTGCCTTATTCTTTTTCACACATTACTTTCCCCACCGTTAGTGTTGCTTCCCCCACCTGTAATCTTCCCTGGGGTTTTGCCCTGCCACTGCTAGCAATCCCATGATGCCCGGCTGCTCCATGGCTCTATGAGTCTGGCAGACTAAAAGCGTCCCTTCACACCGTAGGAGAAATGCACAGGACGGAAATAGTGTGCTTTTTTTAAAGCTTGGTTTTCACCCAGATATCTGCAGGTTATTTGCCGAGCCTGCATCCTGCAATCTAATCCTTTCACACAATTTAAAAAAACAAAAGAAACAAGGGAAACAGGTTTTCATGGTTTTTCATCTCATGAGAATGCGTTCTAACTGTGCTTGGCCTCTCATTCCTCTTCCTCTTTCTTCTCTGCAAATCTTCCTCCAGTTGGGAAATCTCCCAACGCTGACAAGGTCCATCGTTACTAAGCTTAGGCAGTACTGAAACCTGGATGACAATCTACAACTCACCTGCAAAAGAAATAAGAGTTTTTATTATTTTTATTAATTTTTTAAAAAAAGGATTTCCCTGGAAATTTTGGATATCCGACATCAATCTTTTCCTCATGCTCACTGTAATCTTGCTTTGTTCCAAGACTCCAGTGTAATCAGCACTAAATCTTCTAATGATATACCGTGGTACAGTAAATTATAACACAGCTGGAGCTCTTTCGGTGCGGCTCTGCTGAGCTGTAATTGTAGAGTGCAGTAAAATAGGTACAAACCATGTAACTTTTTGCTGATAAATCACATGTGAAAAATGTCTGAACTGTCAAGTGCTGATAATAGGATGGGGCCTATGTTTCACGTACCATGAGAGGTAGAGCTAGGCTCGGGAAGAAGGGTTTATTGCAATTCTCTGGCTTTTTTGGTGCTGTGATCCCAGCAGATAACAAAAACTAAGCTAGCTAGGATGGTAGACAGCGGACCTCCATGCTGCAGTAGGAAGTTGAGGTGGTGGCGCTCCGGGTCAGCATGTGTATCCCAAATTGGGAGGATGTGGAATGTAGACTGGGAGTGGTCAAAAGGGGCACAGAGGGCAAGCCCCTAGCTTATCCCTGGTTGGGGAAGAGGAGGTTTCCCAAATTGTGGTGGCCTTTCTTCCCTTCTGCAAGATGAATGCTGATTGATGGGGCAGACACCAATGGAAATCTGTGTTCCAGAAGTAGGCAAGTTGGCTTTGGAATTGTGTTGACTATTTATGCCAACAATGTGCCTGGTGCTGAACAGCTGTGAACAGAGACAGGTCCTTGCCCCAAGGGGCTTACAATCTAGAATGGACGGAGGAGGGGAGACAAACAGGAGGGGAGCATAGGGAGAGACAGGGAGCCATTAAAGAAGTGGAGGGGTTGCAAGTGCACAGGGTTAGCTTAGTTACAAGTTTCAACCATGTGCAGCCACTCCTTTTCTCTCTTCACTGGCTCCCCCTTCCTGAACATATCCTGTATAAACTACTGGTATTCACGTTCAAAACGCTCCATGACCAAGGTCTCCCTTACCTCTCGGGCCTAATCTCCCTACGCACTCCTGCACGCACTCTCTGCTCTTCCTCTGTCCCCTCCCTCACTCTCCCTCGTTTCTCCTGCTCACCTAACCACCTTCGACCCTTCTCCCTCGCTGCCCCCCATGCCTGGAACTCCCTCCCTGCCCACATCCGCCTTGCCCCCTCCCTCCGCTCCTTCAAATCCCTCCTCAAGACCCACTCTTTCCTCGCCTCCTTTCCCAATGCCTACTAGCCTTTCCCCATATATTTAGTCTACCCTCCTCTGCAGACTGCTGCAACCAACCTGATTGTAACCAAGCCAAGCACACGCACCTGAGACTTTGCATCCGCATGAATGTTTGTTTGTCTTCTCCCCTGTCTCTCCCACTGTCCCCTCTCCCTGTCTCCCCCTCCTTGTCTTTTAGATTGTAAGCCACAGGCAGGGACCGTGTCTAATTCTATGTTCTGTACAGCACCAGGTCACACGACTGGCGCTATATAAATGTTTATCAATCATCATCAATCATCATCACCCAGTTGTGGGGGGCTGCAGTGCCAAATAACTGGGGCCAGTGCTAAGACAGAAGGTAAAAACAGGTGTGCGGCTGCCCCAGAGTGGAAAATCCCAGACAACATGGCCCGGGGCAGGTCGGGCATCAAGCTGACATGACTGTGGCCAGGGAGTTAGGCCCGGGTATGACTGGGAGCTCAAAAACCGTGTGGGCTCCCAGCCCCCTGCCATGATGGGCAACCATGACAGCCAATGAGGCACTGCCATGGCTACGAGTCATGTTGGCCGCTGACCTGGGCTGGGTATGCCGCCACCTCAGCCACACAGATGCCGTTTTGGCCCTGTCAGGTGGGTCTTAGCCCAGGCTGTGACCTCAAAGATTATTCGGAGGTCACGGTCCAGGCTAGCTGCTAACACCGTCTGGGAAATCCTGGACCAACATCTGGGTGTGTGTGTTTACACGGGCCATCAGGTCCCAGGTCGAAGTGGGCCAAAATGGACCGAAATTACCTCTGTTTTTACACAGATCTTTGAAATGCAGACTGGAAGGACGAAGGTTTGAGTCAAGTTAGTCTGTGTGATCCCTTTCCATTATTTTTTAAAGACTGCTTTGTAAAATACAAAATTTTCTTTAACCCTATGTCAAAGTTGAACAAGGAGCTGTTTTAAAATTTGGCTGCATTTACATAAATCAACACATGCAGAATTGATGTGAATTGCATCTCATGTTGTCTTTCATTTTGACTGTCACTGTTCCTTATTTCAGAGTCTGGGGAGCAGTACGGGAACTACCTTTGCATACCACGCTGCAGATAACTCTGCTTTTGTATTGTCAACTGGATGATGGGGTATATTTTTTACCCTTTCATTGTGCTGTTGCTGTGGTCTGCTAAACAGCTGCTGTGTTCCAGCACAGAAGTGGCCGCATTCCATCAGTGGACAAAATTACTCTTGCAACGTCTATGAATTGCACTCATTCAATGGGTGTTAATAAACGGGCAGCCGGCGTGCTAGCTGCACATCCCGGGGGTGGGGAGAGGTATCCCTGGCTGGGTCAGGTCGGGGAACAGAATAAACGTTCCCGCTGATTGACTGGGCTGGGGAGGGGGGCCCGCAAGAGATGCGAGTCCAGCTGGCCCCACCCCTGTACTGCAGTCAGCCCTCCATCCCGCACCATGATAGGCAGCCATAGCTGCCAATAGCGGGCAGCTGGGGCTGCGCCAGGGCCAGGATGGTGGCACAAACACGTTCACTCGGCTGAGATGGCCTGCTACGGCCTGTCTGGGCAGCCCTTGAGCGCAGACGGTGGGCCCGGTTCCCACGATTCCTGGGCAGCCGCCTACCCTGTCGGGGGCTATAGCAGGCCCACATCTGATGGTCCACTAACAGACACAAGCGGTGGGCCACAGCGGTCAGACTGGGCAGCAGCCTATATATTAACACCCAATGTCACGGCACTCCAAAGGGGTTGGGGCCGACAAAGTCCAGGGGGGAGGGGTGCCCCCAGCACGATGCTCATGTTCTCATCTGGAGTTGGCACAACCCCTCTGCCATCCCAACTCACATTTTGAGAAGCTCTGCATTAAGATTTCCTTAATTTTTCTCTGAGGGTCTTAGGCAGGTTACTTCTCTGTTTCCTTCTTGCTGCCTTTCGCCCATTCTGCCCCCTATACCTGGCACACCCTCCTTGAATACGGCTGGCTCTGCTCCCTCACTCCCTACCTTCAAAACCTACCTCGGCTCGTTCCCTTTCTCCTCACCCCTATAGATTCCTTGTTTACGTCTTCCGCGTAACTAAGCTAATCCCATGCCCCTACAACGTCTCAACTGCATGAACTCTCCTTGTGTGCGCCTTCCCTTGTCCATTTTAGATTTTAATCTCCTCACAGGGACCTGCCTCTTATCACATGACTGCTGCTATATGAACAATAAATAATAATAATAAAAATAAATCAGAATCTCCCTCCCATTAAATAGGGATTACAACACCTGTCTTGCAGAGTTGGGATGCTCTTCGAGTTGAAATTCATGCGGCGGCAACGACATCACCCTTCTAGAGCCCTCCCTACCCAAAGGTGCCTCCCATTACATGGAGGCTATCGCCTCATAAATGCCTCGTGTGAGACAGGTAAATCATTGGACACAAAAGGGGAAGCTGAGGCCTCTAAATCGGATGACACGAGGCCTCACAGTCATCCTCTAGCCACAGACAACAGAACCCTGCTGTTGCAGTCCGCACCACTGGCCTCTGCTGCTTCCTCTTCTCCGTGCTAAGGACAGGTCAAAGCTTCTCGTTCAAACTGCGTTTGGGGTCACAGCAAGGTTTGAGCTAGCAGAGGCGGGTGCGGGGCTGCAGAGAAAGCTTTTTGCAGCAGGTGTAGAGCAGGGATGGGGAACCTCAAACCTGCCGGCCAAATGCAGCCCACGACTTCTTATTTGAACCCTTTCTAGCTCCTGACTCTGCACCCCCCCCAGGTTCAGTTCCTACCCCCAAGCACTGAAAGACTGAGCTGAAGGGAAGGGAGCAGAGATGAGGTTGAACTCAGGAAGAGGGGACAGACCCATGATCTGGATCCTTCTCGTCTTGAGCGCACCCTTTAAGCTCCATTACCCTGGTAAGCCACCTCTGGCTACCAGCTTTCCGGGTGCAATCGAGGGCCTGGTTTTGACTTGTAAAGCTTCAAATGGTCCGGGCTCCAAACACCTGAAGGACAGCTTGTGCCTCTCCCCTTGTGTAGGGTTTACCAGACCTCCCCTTTAAAAGAAGACTAAACAGCTGCTAACACCATAAAATACATGTTGCCGGGCTGCACTGGAAGCAATGCAGGCCTGCACCATGTATTTGTCATAAGTGTCCTCTCTTAAAGCGGAGGTATAGTAACCCTACCCTCATGTCCCATCACAGCCTCTGAGGTCAGCCGGGATCACCCTCTTGCAGGTACCATCTGCCCACCAAGCTTCTACCACAAAGGTATGTGGTAGAAGCCTGAGGCAAAGATTTTTTCAGCCCTAGGTGGCCTGCCTCCTCCACCCCTCTCCAGCTGCAGAGCTGACCCTGGATCAGGGCAGGAGAGGCTTGGGGGGAGCAGCCCTCCCGCAACGTGGCTGCCTGTGTGGCTGGGTCAGGGAAGGGGAGGGGCCTCCTAAGACAGCAAGTTGAAGGGGGCAGCTCTCCCCCCACCTCTCCCACCCCTGATCCAGCTCCTGCCACCACCGGTAAGCTCTGCAGCTGGACAGGGGTCAGGAGAGGCTGCCACCGGTGATCCCATTAATGTTAGCACCAGCCCTAGGCACACAGAGAGGGGTGGTTGGTGGCTGCCCCTTCCCTTGGTTATTCGTCTGTGCCTGAGTCTGCTCATCTTCTGGAGGCAATGTAAGACTGTTTTGTTTGGGCAGGCATTTGGCACCCAGGGATAGGGCTTGGAGAGTTGTGGGTTAGTGGATTTTACTTGCTTTATTTGGTTTTATTGCTGTATTTTAATATACTTGGGGTTAGGGTGTTTTATTTGGTGTTATTCAGTGTATGTTTGAATGCTTTTTGTGTTCAAGGATAAGGGCGACTGGATCCCGGGCACAGATCAAGGTTGAAAAACCTCAGGTCTAGGAGCCAAATGTGCCCCTCGGCTAGTTTTGATGTGGCCCTTTTCCAGTTCCTAGATCTGCTCCCCTGGATCCAGATCCTACATCCAAGCACTTGGAAACTGAGCTCAGGGTAAGGGAGGAGAGACGAGGGCCTGCACTCAAGGGCAGGCGACAGATCCATGATTTGGACCCTTCTCTTCCTGAGTGCACCCCCTTAAGCACTATGTGTCTCTCAGAGCTTTTACTCATTTTCAAAGTGACCTCCGGGAGGGAAAAGGTTCCCCACCCCTGGCTTAGATCCATGCTCTGGAGTGGCCCCATCCTGCACACCCCTTAAACATCCCTGCTTTAACTCTGATCCGACCTGCGGAGCTTGTACCCGTTTTCAAAGTGGCCAGTGCGGTGTGGTCTGAGTCACAGCTGCAAGATACCACTTTGCAGTAAAGACCAGTTTACCACACCGGCAGGGCGGGAAAGGTCCCCCTCCCAGCTGTTGTCATCACAAGGGGTGTGCCTGGGAAAAACTGGAAAGGAGGCTGGCCTCCTCAGGCCCCTGTGATTAGCGGGTGCCAGAGAGACCTCAGGGTTTGTTGGCAGCCAACATCAGTTAAAGCAGCCAAGGACGTGTTCCTGATTTATGCTTGGGGCCAGACCAATTTTCAGAGAAAATTCTCTGAAATCCCAACCGTCCCGACCGTCTGCACAACACTGCCCACAGTGCTGACAAACACAGTGAACAATCATCATGAAAACAGGGAGGAGAATGCTGCACATGAGACTCTTGCCTTGGAATCTTCCTCGGGTCCTTCGATGTCAGCCTTTATTGTGCTGGTTTGAGCAAGGCTCCGCTCAAACCTCTTGGTCAAAACTGCCTCATCCAGTCTAGCCCTTGTGCCATACGAAAGCCATGGTGCGCTATTTGAATATTTTATTATTAATTATTATTAATTATTATTATTATTAGCAAGTATTTATATAGCACCAGCAATGTACCTGGCGCTTTACAAAGTAATGGAATAGACACGGTCCCTGCCCTAGGGCTTACAATCTGAGAAGGGGGGCGGGGGAGGGAGGGAGATGAAGGAAGGGGAACAGAGGGAGAGACAAGGGGTGTAACGTTCACAAAGATGTGATGTCCCAGGTGCACGTGCTTGGCTTGGTTACATCGAGAATGATGACTGGATGGTCCATGTGGTGAGGATATGAGCACACAGACCTCAGGTAACAGATTGTACTGGATGGAGGGTATCACCAGGAGTTAGGTGAGGGGGGTGAGAAGTTGGGGAGGGCAGAGCAGAAGAGGTGGGTCTTGAGGAGGGATCTGAAGGTACGAAGGGAGGGGGCGAGGAGGATGTGGTCAGGGAGGGAGTTTCAGGCGTGTGGGGCAGCTAGGGAGAAGGGATGAAGGTGGTTAGGGGAGCAGGGGAGGCGTGGGAGGGACAGGAGGGACAGAGGAGGAGTGGAGTTCACTGACTGGAGTATGGAGGAAAATTAGCACAGAGAGGTAGGGGGGAGCAAGGTTGTGAAGAACTTTATCGGTGAAGACTAGGAGCTTGTGCAGGATTTGTTCAGGAAGGGGGAGCCAGTGAAGAGAGGAGAGGAGGGGCTGCACGTGGTCGAAGCAACGGGCGAGGTGGATGACCTGGCAGCAGAGTTTTGGACGGAGATAAGGGGAGAAAGGTGAGAGTGGGGGAGACCAGTGAGATGGAGGTTACAGTAATCAAGGCGAGAGATGACCAGGACATGAACAAGGGTTTTGGCAGAGAAAACAGAGAGAAAAGGGTAAATCTTAGCGATGTTATGGAGGGAGAAGCAACAGGATTTGGCAACAGAGTCGATGTAGGGTTTAAAAGAAAGGGGTGAGTCAAAGATGAAGCCTAAGCTACGGGCTTGGGGGACAGGAAGGATGGTGACCCCGTCGATGAGGATCGACAGGGAAGAGGGAGAGGAAGGATGAGGGGGGAAGATAAGGAGTTCAGTTTTAGCCATGTT
>QEPC01004899.1:2673444-2747903 GCA_003113815.1 Sphenodon punctatus
TAGGGAGAGAAAGCGGGAAATAGAGGGCTGGGAAGGTGCGTCAACATGGATGTTCAAGTCACTGAGAATGAGAGCAGGGGTATCGTCAGAGAGGAAGAAAGTAAGCCAGGACTCAAATTCAGAGAGAAAAGAAGAGAGAGAGCCAGGGGGGCGGTAGATGACAGTGACGTGGAGATGGAGGGGCAGGGAGTAGAGGCGCACAGAGTGAGCCTCAAAGGAAGGAAAGGAGAGTGGGGGAGAGGGAGGAGAAAGCGGTTGGAATTGACAGGAGTTAGTGAGGAGTAGGGCCACGCCACCACCCCGGCCTACGGGGCAAAACTGGTGAGAAAAGAAGACCTCCAAAGGAGAGGGTAGAAGGAGTGACAGAGTCGGAGAGGGAGCTCCAAGTATTTGGAGTCTGCTGGCAGGCTGCTATGAAAACAAACTGAATTATTAGTCTCAGATGAAGTTTCCACAACATCGGACCTCTCCAGTATCACGTAGGAGCAGAGAGAGAGAGAGACCGTTTGAGGAACGCTAGCAAGGGAAGTACAACAGATTTTATTATTTTATTTTATTTTATTTTATTTGAAGTTGACATCCTCTTTCAAAAGGGGAAATGGAAAACATAGCCTTTCATTTTCTAGCGGTGTTCTCACACATTACGTTTGCCACACAGCTGTACCCCTGAACCCTGTGTGGGACATACAAACCTTAGGGTTGCTGCTACCTCTCTGGTTTTCACTTGGATAATCTGGGTTTGGAGACCTAAGCTCCAGAAGATGACCCAATTTCTCCAGGTTAGCAAGGCGGCGCACCTGTGCAGGGCCGGTCTTAGGATTTGTCCGGCCCAGGACAAAAATAAAATGTGCCCTCAGGGACACCATCTGTTGGGCCTTAAAGGTGGTCATGTTTGGGGCTCCACTAGAAGGGAGAGGAGGACAGCACCCTGCCCTAGTGAAACCATTGCAGTCTCTCTCCTCTGCCCCCCGATAAATAGCAGGTCTGAGGCGGTCACCCCTCCCTCCGATAAATAGCAGGTCTGAGGCGGTCACCCCTCCCTCCGATAAATAGCAGGTCTGAGGCGGTCACCCCTTCCTATAATAAATAGCAGGTCTGAGGCGGTCACCCCTGGTCACCCTCTGGTAAGGCCGGCCCTACACCTGTGGCTAAGCTAGAGAATTGAGGTTTCTGGGGGAGCGCCGGGAACAGCCATTTCAAAAAGGGGGGTGGGGCAGCAGGGCAATTCTGTCCATTTCCTGACATGGCTTTACCCCTGCAAAGCATCATGATGTCATGGCATCCTGGAAGGGCAGGGTTACAGCAGAAAAGAGCACCACTGGTCCCCTTTCCCCTCCCCCTTTCTGATGTGGCCCTTGAGACCGTTGAAATCACAATGTTTCATAAGGTTCAGGGTTAGCTCACAAAGGGGCATGACAGCCTGTTTGCCCTGCCCCCTTCCCAACACCGCCCCGCGTCCCTGCTGAGTGTTGTGACATCACAACGCTCCGTAACAGGCAGCATTAGGTCAGGAAGGAGCATGACGGTCCCTTTGCCCCGCCTCCTCTGATGTGGTCCCGCCCCTTCTGTGATTCCACCTAAAGCGAGGTGCCAATTCTTATAAACACAGATCAGGCTACATGCCGAAATATGGGCAATTGCGCCTTACCAAACTGGAGCAATTGCCCATGTTTATGGCTCCCATACAACCAGGGAAATGGGTAGATTCCCCCAAAGCACTCCCATTCTGCCAGGGAGGGACCCAACCAGGACTGTGTTGGAGGGACCAGGAGAAGCTGCTATATATATACCCTCCATCAGCTGTGTGGCAGCAAAACCCTCTTGCTGCTCAACAGATGATTGACAGACTGTGGCTGTTGCGTTCAGACTGACTGCCCAACTCAGGGATGGCTGGTGGGGGGTGGGGGAATGGGGCAGTGCCAGTTTTCTGCACCTCTGCCTCCCTGCCCAGCTGGCCGCCGCCTCATAGCAGCAGACACATGCACGGAAGCACAGTGGTGCTAAGCATTATGTGCATCTGTACATGCATGCTGACTGCCACGTGGAGTGGTACCCAGCTGCGGGGGGAGAGAGCAAAGGGAGAGGGAAGAAAGGAGGTCAGAACGTTAATTATTATTTTATTATTATTTAAATAATGCCAACAAAGTACCTGGTACTTTACAAACAATTATAGACAGGTCCCTGCCCCAGTGAGCTTACAATCTAATGGCGCTTTCCCACGTTAATTACTGCGCACGATTTGCCTCTGGGAAAGACTCTGGAAGGCAAAGCACGTGCAGGGTTTGTAAAGTGGGACTGCCCCCACCCCCTCACATTTTTGTCGGTGATCCTGCAGGGGGCTGCAGAGCAACGCGGCAAAAATGGTGGGGGAGCCAGGGCGGTCTCAAGGTACAAACCCCACGCACGCTTTGCCTTCTAGGTTCTTTCCTGGAGGCAAATCGTGCGCGGTAATTTAGTAAAGTGGGAAAGCGCCTTAGAGGGGACAAGCAAGGGAAGATGAACGGGAGGGGAACAGAGGGAGAGAGAGGAATTCATCCAAGAAGTTTAAAAGCTGCAGGTGCACGTGCTTAGCTTAGTTACAGGGGAGAAGAACCTAAGAAAATCAGGGCGGAGGTATAAATAACCCCCTTCTACTCCTCCCTACCCTGATGATAACAAAAACCAATAATGGAAGCCATGGGTTTTTTAAACTATATCCGTGCTCTGGCAGGGAACCACATTGGCCAGACCAGTTTCTTGGTCTGTTATCCATTATTTTGCTGACTCCTTCCCTGCAAGATCCTAGGGCTCAATGATGGATGTGGGTGAGGTTTGGCGGTACCGTACACCAGGGTTGTTGAGCCATTAACGGCGCGTGGAATGGTTTCATCCATCCTGCAGGCTTGATGAACCTTCGCTGCTTTATGCAGCTTGTTGCGGGTGACACTCACCCTCGTGCTATGAGAGTGTCATGAAGACATGTACTGGTAATGCTTTCCTAACCTCAAAATCCAAAAAAGGATAAAGACTGGTCAGAAGAGGGGAAATCTACTAGGGATGTTATCCGGGGAGGATGGTATGGAGGCGTATGGGCTACATATCTCTGGTGAATGGAATATGCAGATGTATCGGAGGAAAGCAATGAAGATAATCATTTGTCTAGAATACAGCTGAAACAGGAAATGGATTTATTTGCAGGTATTATTCACTTTTTAGGGTAGCCCTTTGCATACTCAAAGGGTATCTGTGACCAAAAAGGGGAACTTGCATATTCAGTTCTGTTCCTGGTTTTTTGTGTGTTTTTCCAGTTTTTAATTTTGTTTCCTTATTTTGGGCTTCCAAACATTTCATTGTTTCAGTTGCATCGTTGTTGGCAATTGTGCATGAGCAATAGTGCAAATATCGCTGGGACGATGCAACCAGAATAACCAAACTGAAACAGAATAACCAAAATGGATACTCGATGGAGCTCAACGGATATCGGGGATTGCCCAAACTCCCATTTTTCAGATCGTGACAGGTTTGCCCATTTTTGGAGTACCTGTTTCAGCTCTCGTCTAGAAGACATGTCATATAAGAAAAGGCTGGCAAAGCTGGGAATCTTCAGCCCAGAGGAAAAACCTCAAGGAAGGACATGTTGAAAGTTTTAAAATATCGGCAAAGAGGGAGAACATTTGTTCTTCGTTAACACTGAGGCTTGATCAAGAAGCAATGGATTTAAATTGCAGACAGGCAGATTAAAGCTAAAAAATTAGGGAAAACTTCTAACAGACCAGTTCAATAGTGGAACAAGCTGCTTAGGGAGGTTCCACAATCTCCATCCCTGGAGGATTTCATAAAAAGATTGGAAAGGCATCTGCCAGGGGTGCTTGAGGTTTAGCGTATCTTGCTTCAAAGAAAGGGGTCGGATTACATAACTCTTCAGGTCCCTTCAGAGTTTTATTTTTTTGCATACTTATATCTTGATCCACATCAAGTGCCAGGGTAGCTGATCAGGCAAGGCATTAGTTTGCCATCCCTGAGATAAACCAATATATTTATGGAATTGTGTGAAATGCCATTCTGCCTGCACTAGGAGACCTCAAAGGCGTAAGAACATAAGAAGTGCCATACTGGGTCAGACCAATGGTGTACCAAGCCCAGCATCCTGTCTCCGACAGTGGCCATTCTTGTTCACTTTGGAAGGGTGCCCAACAGACCATAATGGAGCAATCACTTCCCCGCTGTTCACTCCTGAGAGTCAGAGGTTACATTCCCCCACCCTGCTTGATTAATAGCCATTGACAGAGTTATCTTCCAAGAAGCAATCTTCCTTTTTAAAATAGTTATGCTACTGACATTGATCACTGACATCATCATCCTCTGGCAACAAGTTCCACAAGTTAACTGTGTGTTGTGCAAAAAAAAATCTCTTTTGTTTTAAAATCTGCTGCCAGTTAGTTTCATGGAGTGTCCCCAGTGCAAGTACTATTTGAGAGGGTAAATAATAACTCTGTTTTCACATTCCACACCATTCATGATTTTATAAACGTCTATCATATCCTCTCTCTGTCGTCTTTTCTCCAAGCTGAAATGCCCTAACCTATCAAGCATCTCCTCGTATGGAGCCATTCCATACCTGTGATCAGTTTTATTGCCCTCCTCTGTACCTTTTCCAGTTCTACTATATATTTTTTTCCAACTGCTTTCCACTTCAGTTTATGGTCTGGACCAGGAATGGGTAACCTCAAGCCCAGGGGCCAAATGTGTCCCAAAGCTAATTTTAATTTGACTCTTTTCTCACTCTTGGATCTAGCCTGTGAATCCAGTCCCTACGCTCAAGCACTTGTACTAATTTCCAATGTGACCCCTGGAATGGAAAAGGTCCCCCACCCCTGGACTACACTTTACACCAGATAGTCTCAAACTGTGGGTAGGGACATCAAGTTGGCATCATGTCATCTATGGATGGGGGTCTTGACCTGATTTGCTACTTGCTATTAGGGATGTGCGAACGCAATTCAGATGTTCCGAGTTCGGACTGAACTTGGTCCATTCGGACGACTGAACTGAACGTCCGAACCGAACTCAAAAACATCCGAACAGTTCAGAGGAGTTCGGGGTGGGAAAAACGTGACTGGAAGGCCCAGGGAGGGGGAGGCAGCTGAGGAGCAGACTTCCTGGCACCAGGGGTGGTCTCAGGGCCAAATGATACCGATAGCAAAAGTAAAATCTTCGAAATCTATATCAATATTGGTACCGATAGTGGTATTCCTAATGTTTGGCCGAACCGAACTCCGCGGAACCGAACGACCAAACCCGAACTTGGTTTTTGAACCGAACGGCCGAACATCCGAACCGCGTTCTGTTCGCACATCCCTACACTTGCTATACTTTTGCATTATCCTTGCAGCTGATCTGGGTTCCTTGGATTATATTTAAGTCTCAAAATGGGCCCTCATGCAGGCAAAATGTTTGGAAACTGCTGTCCTGTTCCAATATGTCCTAAATTAAATGGTCAGTCACTGAGGTTACAGTTATGTGGCTGAGAGCCGAATTCTGGGCACAACATGGTTTTACCCGACCAGGTCCTGGATATTTTAAAGGGGAGTCCCAGATTTAATGTTTTGATGGGTCTCACGCAGCTTGAGAATGCCTGATCTAGGTGATTTGTTGAAGGTTCCATGGTACGTTTGTGTCGGAGCCAAGATTTCTCAGGCCACGGTGCCTTAGTTACTAGGCCGCTCCCTTCCCTACTGAACCCTTCTAGTTTCCAGCTATTCTACATTTCCCTGGGTTCATGTTTTTTATACCCAGTCTGCTAAAAAAGGCGCTGCGCACGTCAGATCAGGTGTACATTTAAATTTTTTAATCGAACATAAATTCCTTTTAGAAAAAACATTCAGCTGGATGATAACACCCATAGAAAAAAACACCAATTTCGTGTTTATTTTTTTTTTTTTAATTTGGCATTTGTTATTTGCATTTATATTAAAGCAAAGTGCATCTTTTCTTATTTTTTTCTCGTTTATACACATTGCACAATACATAAATAATGATTCTTATAAAACGTCTTTATATTTACAAGTAATAATATATTTATATATAACATAAAATACAATTTTTTCTTTAATAAATCTCAGAGTTTTCTTTTTTAAGGAGTCCACTTTTTTTGTTTAGTTTTTTTGTCATTGTTTTATTTCCAAAGCACTATGACGCTAAAGTTCCAATGAGGATGCTTCTCTTGTTCATTTAAACCTTTTTATATTTAGAAAAATAGCTTATGTTAAGGTCAAAACATGCTCACTGAGCTAGGAACAGTGTAAAAGGATCATACTACCGTATGAATTCAAGACGAACTGAACCACTGACTGCATTTCCGGATACAAACGGTACCGTAATAACCTGATCGAGGCAGGTTACAATGGACCAAATATTAAGAACACTCTTTTTTTCCTTTGTTTGTTTATAAAAAACTTATATTTTCCTCATCAAGTTTGCATCTCAGCTCAATTTAGACAGCACGGGCCATGCACGTTTCCTGGTAATATCAATAATCGATAAAAGCAATGGATGCACGAGCACACTCCTTCTGGCCCATACTCCTTGGAAAACAGACTTCTGGCCTCCACAGTGACAAGACGCAACCTTTAAAGAAACTGACACGCAGACATGGTTTGAAAAGAGAACTAAGGAAGTCAAAGGCAGGGTTTTTCCCTTTGCTGCATTTTGTGCCTGATGCCGCCTAGGTGCATACATTCGTTCGGTCAGTGACAACGCAGGATTGTCGCCACGGGAATCAGCTTCTTGCACCCCAGTGAAGGTACAGCCGTGCTCTGGCAGGGAGCAGTTGGAATATGCCTTTCCAAAGCAGGAGCTGCACCAAGGGTGTGCGTGTTCGCCTTGTAACAAGGGGCAGACAGCTCACACATCCGATGTACACCTCTGGGTATTATGGGGGAAGGGGAATACCAGTATTTTTTTTATCTAAGGGAGTTATTACAAACATCCAATTCCACTGATCATATGGGGTAATCATTTTAAAGGCTTGAAATGTAGCCCACGTGACCTTCCCTCTCCCCTGGCCCCACTCCCCGGAACAATGCACCATCCCTTCCCCTTCTGGTTACTGGTCATTCACACTTTTTAATAAAAAGAGAGAGATCAAAATACCAAGGCCAAAAAAAAAAAAAAAAGGAAAAAAAACTTTCCATAAGCTATTTCTCAAAACAAAAAACAAACAAACAAACAAACAAAAAGTTTGCATGAAAAGCAAGCACTCAGAAGGAAATATTTAGCAGCAAAGTAGTTATAAATGTCATGAGTCCACTCCTGTCTTGAGTCATTGGTTATTAAAAATAACCTCCAACCAACACGGGCAACTGCTGATGAACTGTCTGGTGTAGCACTGGCCCCAGCCTTTTACAAAACTGATCTGAACAGTAAATCCGGTCCATGGCTGCTGCATGAACTCATGGTCGTTAGGCCTCTGCAAACTGTACGCCTTCTCATAGTCAAAAGCCTTGATGGAAAATCCCGGGAACACTTTATGAACCAATAACGTCCTGGAGTCGGGGTTGTCCAGTGTGGCCGACTTGATGAAGATTGGGTAACTGCTGCGGTTGTAGACCCACACGCCGTCCACTTCCTTGGTCAGCTGGATGCCATAGCCAATCTTGCTGCGGACTTTCTGCACCAATTGGCTTTTGTTGTCCGAATTGAGCTGTCCAAGGCAGAAGCCGTTCCCCTGAGGTAGATCATAGAAGATATCCAGGGAGGGCTCTTGGACAGAGTATAGCCGACCCACGCGCGTTTTCTCTTCCCAGTATGCCACCACGCACCAGTGTGACTGATCCCCTGGCTCCTGAAGAACTTGGGAATCTAGACAGAGGAGAGGAAGAAAAGGGTAGTTTTAATGTAACCAATCGAATATAATGCTACAGATACTTAGCGCGTCTATCGTACCCCTTGCCTGGAGTTTGCCAGAAACTTTTCCTTGCAGAGGTTTTCATGTAAGTGAGATTTTGGATGGCTCAGTTTTATGGGTGCCCAGACAGCGACAATGTACAGCAGAGGTGTGGAACCTCTGACTCCCCCTCCCCCACAAGCCGTGTTTTATTTGGCCCCCATTCCAATTGGCTCATAGATCCCTACCCTCAAGCACTCAAGGGGAAGGGAGCAGAGACGAGGGTATGGGCTTGAGGATGAAAATCCATAGATACCATGGCTTCTGTTCCCCATCCTGAGCACCCCCATAAAGTGCTCTCACCCACAACCTCCTATCCAACCAATGGAATTTGTACTAATTTTCAAAGTGGCTAGCAGGAGAGAAACGGCTCCCTACCACTACCTTACAGCAGGATCCCATCCTTCAATCCCTTTGAAGTGTCTCCAAACCGAGAGAGAAAAGACAAAGTTGTTGGGATAGTACCATTGACTGGACCAACTTCTGATGGTGACTGTGTGAATCTTTGGAGATGGAAAAACTCTTCCCTAGGCAGATGTGCACCCTGCTGAATCTCACTAAAAGATGTTGGCCCAATAAAAAGCACCACCCAAATGATTTTGACATTTGTCTCTGTCACGCTTGGTACCAACACAGCAACCATGCTCTATGCACCCCAAAATCATGACATTCAAGATCACCGGTCTATCCGAAGATTGTTGGCGCCTGAATTTCCTATCTTTTTTTTTTACCGATGGAGAAAAGCAAGCCACAAAAGAATAACATTTTTGACAAGTGATTTAGTAGCTTCAAACCCATTTTCAAAAGTGATTTAGGCACCCAAGGGCACAAGTCCTGCTAGAAGACTGAGGCTGCAACCCACAAACCAAGACTGAGGCTGACGGAGCTCAGCCTACAGCTGATGTGCCCAAACTATGGGACGCCATAAGTACACTGCGGAGGGGACTGTGACCTCCCCGCCCCAGTGAAATTGGATATTCTTTGCATGTCTTCGTATACTCAAGTCTCAATGTAACAATAATAATATTTATGCACCTCCTTGTTGGTGCACCAAACAACAAAATGCAAATATAGAAGTACAATGAAAATAAGTAATTAAAACCCTATACAAACTAAACAATTGTCATGTCGTCACAACACCCAAAAAAGCATGTGGGCATGACAAAAATGAGTAGAACCCTTTTGCTTCACCCATTTCTGGTGTAGCCATTATCCTCTCTCCCCCTCTCTGCTTGAGAATTGCTATCTCCAACAAATGTCACTTGCAGTTGACCATGATTGATGGTTTGGCCACCTCTAGGCTAGGTCATTGGTCCTCAATCTATTTTAAACCACACACTCCTCCTTCCTCTTGTCTGTGGTAGCTGAGGCCCTGCCCTCATCCCCGCACACATACACAGACAGTGCTCTTTCTCCCCATCCTCCTGTTGTTTCCCACTCTCCCTCTTGTTCTTTGACTCTCCATCCCCCTTCATAGCCCGCCATTTTGGAAATTCTCCTCAGCTCTCTCAGACTGGATATGCCGACTGTGCACCTGCTCGCACTCCCTGGTTCTCTGAGAACTTTCCATGCCCCCTTGAGATCTACTGCACTAGGTGATGACTGTAGTTACATGTATGCTGGCCCACGCTGGAACCGAGGCTGCCTACCTGGGATAACCACAGCCAGTCTGCACAGAGCATGTGCTGGGCCGCACCCCTCTCCAGCAAGTGCATGGAGATTC
Organism: Sphenodon punctatus; assembly: GCA_003113815.1. Taxonomy (NCBI): domain Eukaryota; kingdom Metazoa; phylum Chordata; class Lepidosauria; order Sphenodontia; family Sphenodontidae; genus Sphenodon; species Sphenodon punctatus. The sequence continues at coordinate 2,683,092 of QEPC01004899.1, forward strand.
ACCAGAAATTATGGGGTGGATTATGGCCTAAGGCTCCCAAAAGTTTGGGAACAGCTGGTCTCGATGCGTTGAGTAAAGTAATGTTGAAGTCGTGTAACATCTAATCTTGGTTCCAGCTCAGATGCTCCCCTCGTGCTAACAGATTGGCTCTCTCTACCCTCGGTTTTCCCATCTGTACAATGGGGATAATAAGCACGCTTCACGGCAGTGTCAGGAGGACCATCTGAACAGCAAGCTGAAGCTGGAAACTGCTGAGTGCCACGCCTGCATGCTTCCGAGTACAGACATCGATTCCCTACCCCACCTTAAAACTTTAGATGCAGTGAATCAATCTAGACAGTGGTGAATCAATGGCGGATAACATAATACTGGAGCTGCTAATCAGCCACAGACATCTTTTCAATGTGAAGTGCGGGGTAAACCGGCAGGGAGGCACCACAGTCACACACTGCACATGAGCCTCCCAGCGCTTGAAGCCTTCGTTAAGCCCCCCTCCCCACCCCCTCCAAAAGGCAGAGCAATAAACATTGAGTTAAACACTGCTGAGGAGGAATGGAGGCTACAGCAGATCATCTGCTATAATTTACAGGGCCTATTTACGCCTATAGCCAGAGCCCTGGTAATAAAGGCTAAGGATTCAGACGTCAGATGAACTATAAATCTGACTGAGCTGATGTTAGACTGTGGTTTGTGGTGGTAGGGTGGCGACCGGAAGTCTTGCATTTGCTAACAAAAACGGAAAAAAAGGTCAGTTCCCTCAGCCCTCCCCTCAACTGTGGCTCTGCCCTAGCACTAGCAGGGAGGGGGAGGAGGAGGAGGAGGAGTGGCGGCAATTACAGCCATCGAGGTGGGAAGGGGAGGGGGGAAAAGGCTTGGGTAGAAATGGGTAACTCCTTCCTAGGAGGTTTGTAGCACGGTGCGCAGCAAGCTCTCTGCTGTTTGACTAGGAACTTCTCATCGCTTTCTGCAGACATGTTAAAACCTGGGAACTATTAATCTCCATAAATCTTTTTTTCTTTTCTTTTCTTTTCTTTTCTTAAAGAAAAAGAAAAAGCAAGCCCAGGATTCAAAGTTAGAAAGTAAAAAGGTTGCATCTACAAAGTAACTCTGCACGCAGGCCCCTCCCACTAGCAGGTAGAGAAAATCACTCTGGATTACACCACTCTCTAACCCCTTGTAAGTGCCAGTGGCTCAACTCATACCAGCTCTATTCATCAAACTACCGAGCTCCTTAATAGAGCACTATTAAAACCTTTTAAAAAAGAAAAGAAAAACCACAGCTGCCAAGTCATCCCTTCCAGGAGCTGCATTTTCGACACTTTCTACTGAGTTATTAATAAGCCTGTCCTCTCCATTCCCCACCCCCAACAGGGGGACATTTTAGACGTCAGGATTCGGTTTTCAGTACGGCACTGTGCTCTTTAAAAGGGAAAGGGAAGGGAAAAAAATCCAGCCACATACTTTTAATTTCCTCATTTCTATGCCAGCAAGGAAAATATTTCTCCCAGTAGCTTGAGGCAGCTACTAAAATGGGCCTGCGTCTGAAAACTAGAAAGATGGGGGGGGATTTACTGGCGAACCACTGAAGAAAATGGGCCGGGAAAATAAAATTTTGGCTGGCAGGAGGTGCCCATGGGGCTACAGGAAGGGAAACGGAGAAGCAAAAGTCTGCAGGATTAATTCTGCCTACTTTTAGGTGTGCCCTGATTTGTCTTTCAGCTTTCTCCCCCCCCCACCAACCTTTTCTGGTGCCTCACAATACTTTGTTTCATATAACTCTATCCCAGTGAAACCTGGCACCAAATAAGCAACAAAGCGAGGGGAGGGAGATTTAAAGGGCACACAGCAGCAGGGGGACGGGGGGGGGGGCAGAGAAAGAGCTGGGAGAGGAGAGGGGAGGGGGAAGAGGAGGTAGTAAGAGAATAGTCTTGTATCAAATTACCTTTACCCTAACCTTCTGAAAGTACCTCGTGAACAGTCTTGAGGGGAGGGTGTGGAAGACAAAAGGAGGAGAGGCTTGTGTTGGCGGGACTCCGTCAAGAGACAGCAAAAGAGTTTGCATCCATAGTGTGTGTGTGTGTGAGAGAGAGAGAGAGAGCACGCGCTGCCAGGAAGGAGAAGGGCCTTCTGTAGCTCCCCTACATTGCATGAAAGAAAATCCCTCAGACTGCATTCTCCTCTTTCATCTCCACAGCCCGCCAGTCCACCCAGCAATTTGCAGGCAGATGTCAGTAAAGAGAAGTTTTCAGATGATGTTAATTGCCTGGCCCAGATAAATTGCAGGCTGTGTGTATGTGTGCGAGAGACAGAGACAGACAGACAGAGACACCCTCTCTCCCTCTCTCTTTGTACGGCCCGGAACGCTATCATCTCAATGTGCAGACGGGGTTGGCCTGTCCTCTTTCTGCAGACTCCCTGCTCTGCTTTGAAAGCAATTCCCTGTGGGCTGGCCCACAGGGCCACAGACCTACCAAGGTGGCAGCAATTTTGCTGGCTCCTGTGGGATTAAGCCCCCAAAATGGAATTGTGCTGGGCCAGAGTCTGATCTCAGTTACACCAACATAAAGGTACTTGGTCGCTACTGAAGGCCAGATTTTTCTCTCATTTAAGAGAGAACAGGTGTAAATTGGTATAAATTTAGCATTAAAGTCGCTCCACGGGAGGCCAGATTCTGATCTTGGTGATACCAGCGTAAATCGAACACTGGCATTCAGATTCTTACAGCCCTGATAGGTTTCAGGGGCAACCTAGCGAAAATATAACATGGGAGTAAAAGCCATTTTAGAACGGATTTGCACCCCTTGGTGGAGTTTACTCCCGATGTATTCCAGAAGTTAAGAATCTGCGCCACTACATCTCTCAGGGCAGGGTGTAGGGGGGTGTTAAACAAAAATATATTATTTATGAGCATGCATATACTTTTTTAAAAAGGGGTATTTTAACTAGCTATTTGTTTAAAGAGTCAGGAAATAAAAGCCATGTTGTAAAAAAAAGGGGAGGGGGAAAGAAGGGGGGGGAAGCTAACTAATCAGAGATGACTGTGGCTCACAATTTTTGTTTTACTGTAGTTAAGGGAATTTGCATCAAGGAGCAACAAACATGCTGAACCTCTCACTGAAATTCCTTGAAGTTTTTTGTTTATTTTTGTTTAACATAAAAGCACCCCTTTCAAAGGGGGGGGGGGGGGGGAGGGGAGGGGCAGCCCCCCATATTTGCACTTGCATTAGTGAAGGCGCCTTTACCCTGCAGCTCATTGCCACTTACAAAGAGCTATTTAATTGCCAGCACTGCCCTGGCTTATGAATGAACAGACCTTTCTGGAAGACTGAAGGTTCATGAATGAATCCCACAAGACTTTTCAATGACATGGGGTGACCAGACCTCAAGGACAAGTTTTAGGTAAATCAGGATTTATTTTTTTAATGAGCAAGTGCCAAAACACAGTATAAATATGTCAAAGTGTCTTCCGTTCGAGGGGCTCAGCTGCTGACCTGATGTCTAGTCTTGAAACCATGAGAATATATGCGGAGTGCACATATAAACAGGGCCAGTCCTGGGGTCTTGGCACATTCCCGGATCACCAAAGATGCTTTTCACAATTATCATGGACCTGCGTCGTAGGCTGATTTCCCCTCTCTTAGCCACAGTGTCTTGGGAACGCTGCTTTAAAAGGCTGTTTCTTGTCATTCCTACCTGGGTTTGGTAGTACGTGCGTGAGATCAGAGGGAGGGGGGTTGGGAAAGGTAGATGATGGGAAGGAGGTTATACTTTGGGGTGGAACTTTGATATTTAACAGGAGGCTGCATGTTATTATTAGCTAGACCTGTTACGTTAGCAGGTCACGTTTTCACGTACAAAACTAAACCCATTCAGTCCAAACAATTATTCAGGTTTTAGTAACTCACCTCAGGGCTACCACCATCATCTGCCCTCGGTGGCTATGGCCGTTTTCACGTGGCACTGCTGGGTGGGGGGATGGGCATACACCCATCTTCACCCACGGAGTCTCCTCAGTTTTGTCGGATGGCTCCATGGGTGGAGGAGCGTATGTGCCGGGTGTGCGCATGCACGCACGCGCCCCCACCTGTGGTGTTTCCACGTGCGCACATACATCCCCACCACCACGTGCACACGGATGCCCTCCCACCCCACCCCCACACACCCAGCGGGGGCGGGGGGACATCCATGCAAAAAAGGCCTGTGTCATGAAAGTGCGCACAATGACACCTATCCCTTCATGCTTTGCACACAAAGCATTCGGAGATGAATTCCATAGAGTTATCAGCAGGAGAGACACTTTGTGCTACAGCCTGGGAATGATTTGCGTACCGTGTTCGCCAGCCAAACATGGAAAGCATTCACACTACAAGGTACTTCAGTTTAGAAAGCAAAGGAGATTTATCTGCTCCTGATTTTTCCAAGGTACATACTTCACCTCCTACTCCTGAATACCGTTGTATACTTGATGTATGAACCACACTGAGGTATAAGCAATTTAAGAACTTATTAAATTTTTTTAACTGTTTGTATGAACCCGGCCTATGCAAACACATAACCCCAAGGGATAATTAACGACTACTATGAGGAAGATGAAGAGTCATTTTGTCAGGCCACTAGGCCTGAAAAGGCAAATCGTGGCAAATGCTATTTCTGTCCGAAACAGGTAATTTGCCTCCATTTGTGCGACATGGAAACTTACCAGCTTTTCTGCTGGTTTCGCCATTTGTTATCGTTCACACGTTGAACAGAGTGGCTACAACGCCAATCTCAAGCCCCCACATGCAACCCGCTGCGGAGATGCAAAAGTGCTGGCTAAGTACCAGGGAAGTGCTGGAAACTGCTGTAAAAGTGCTGTTAAATGGTTGTAAGTGTCCCCCAAAGTGACAAAAAATGCCAGGAATTAATTAAATGGATGGGAAATTATGAAAAATCACAGACCCAAATATGGACAATGGCAGAAGTGTGGAATCACTGGAGACTGACAAACTGCCAACAAACACTCACAAGCACTTCCAAAAGGCCGGTATTTCCCTGCAGAATGGGAACACTTGCCCTAGTCTCCACTGGACAAAGATTGAGTACGATTATGGAGTTAGAGAAACTGAGACAGAGACGAAAAAGTTTGCTCAAGAGTCACACAGCTCATTCCGGACAGCTCACGTCTCCTGTCACAGACCATGCTGTCTGGATACCCCTGCCTGGAACAAAACTGAACTTCATAAATGGCCAGGTCTGCAAATAAGAACATACGCATTGGCATCCTGGGTCAGAGACCTATGGTCCATCTAGCCCAGGATCCTGCCTCTGACAGTGGCCAACTGCAGTTGCTTTCGAGTAAGGCACAACAGGTCATAATGGAATTATCATTTCCTGCTAGTCACCCCCAGCACTCCGACAGTCAGCGATCTCATACCCCCTGACCAGTTTGGCTAACAGCCATTTATAGACCTATTCTCCAAGAACTTATCCAATCCTTTTTTTGAACCCAGCTATGCAACATCCTCTGGCAATGCGTTCCATGGGTTAACTTTACATCACAGGAAACAAGTACCTTCATTTTGTTTTAAATCTGCTGCTAGTTAATTTCGTAGGTTCCAGTATTTATTTATTTATTTATTTATTTGGGGGGGGGGGGGAGGTTGCTCAGCTCCCATTTAAGACAATTTGCTCTAGAAGGGACCAGTGGCTTGGAGAAACTTGCTGAGTTAGCAAAATGATTTCCGGAGATGCATGAAGCTCCTCATGAGATGTCTCCTTTCTGAACAAGCCAAGTTTACTTTGAAGGATATCGCCTTCCCTCCATTTAACGTTCACACATGATAACAATCCCCATCCAGGTGGGTTCTCACCCATATCACTGAGCTCTGAATAACAACTGTTCGCCCAAACTGGCTGCACATGGGTAATCCTTCAGGCCGAACTGCACTGTGAGCCATGCTGGAACAAGCAGTGGGTTTATAATTCGTGGATATTATCTGCATTTTCAGGTATCCCTTTTCAGCTATTCTGTTTCTGAGTTTGCTTTTTTGTTTGCTTTCTTGTTGCTGTGGTGGTGGCTTGTTGTTGTTTTTTGTTCAGTTGTTTCAATATTTGGGTCATGTTGGTATTTCAGTGGAGTCATTTTCAGCAATTGTAGAGATTGTTCAAATATCGCTGGAATAATGTAACTAAAATACCGAAATAAACTGCAATACCAAAATAAATCAAACCAAAAGAAGCCACAACTCCAAAATGGAATAACTGAAGCCAATATCCAACTGAACACAATCATGGGTATCCATTATTACTCAAACCGCCATTTTTGGCTTGAGTTGTGCAACTTCGATGAGTTTACCATTTTTCAGATACTCATTTCAGTTCTAATTGTGAGCTTGAGAATCCTTCATTGCAGGCTTTCAAAACCTGACGGAGCAAACATCTATCTGTGATGCCGCAGCCTGCCATGGAGTCGAGGGTGGGACTGGATGGCCATTGATGTCTCCTCCCGTCCTACATTTCTATGATTCTACCTTGCTGAATAAATGTCTGGGAAACACCAAACATTTTATAATCATTCTCATAAAACAAACAACAGTGATAGTTAATAACGTATCTATAAATGAAAAGGATATTTTATTATTAAGCATTCTTTTTTTGCTATTGTTGATTATTAAGTCTTCTGAGTTTGCAATACAGTTGCAATACAACTCAGTCTGGCGCAAGGACCTCCCCAACGCATAGGATGCAGTGCACATGTACAGTACAAACAGGCAATCTCTGTCCCCAAGGGTTTACAGTGTAAACAGCCACTTATAATCTAACTTAATTGATATTAATAATGCTTAGCATTTGCATTATTATTATTATTATTATTATTAACAAACATTTATATAGCGCCAGCAGTGTACCTGGCACTTTACAAAGTAATAAAATAGACAGGGTCCCTGCCCCTAGGGCTTACAATCTGAGAGACAGGAGCTGGGGGAGAGACTTAGGAAGGGGAACAGAGGGAGAGACAAGGGGTCTAACATTCATGAAGATGCGAGGTCTCAAGTGCACGTACTTGGCTTGGTTACGATGAGAATGACAGCAGGCAGGTCCATGTTGCAAGGATAAGGGTAAACCGATCGTAGGTATAGGAATAGTGGCTCAGCAGGATAAAGAGTCAGACAGAGCAGAGCGAAAGAGGTGAGTTTTAAGGAGAGATTTGAAGGTATGAAGGGAGGGGGCAAGGCGGATGTGGACAGGGAGGGAGTTCCAGGCATGGGGGGCAGCAAGTGAGAAGGGACGAAGGCGCTTAGGGGAGCAGGGAAGGCGTGGAAGGGTGAGAGAAGGGACAGAGGAGGAGCGAAGTGCACGGGCTGGAGTATGGAGGGCGATAAGTGCAGAGAGGTAGGGGGGAGCAAGGTTGTGAAGAGCTTTATAGGTGAAGACTAGGAGCTTGTGCAGGATTCGTTCAGGAAGGGGAAGCCAGTGAAGCGAAGAGAGGAGGGGCTGCACATGGTCGAAGCGACTGGCGAGGTAGATGACCCTGGCAGCAGAGTTTTGGACAGAGATGAGGGGAGAAAGGTGAGACCGGGGAAGGCCAGTGAGAAGGAGGTTACAGTAATCGAGGCGAGAGATGACCAGAGCATTTGCATAGCAGTTGCCCTATGACCTGAAGTACCAAGAGGCGGTCGTTCTTTTTAACAGAGGTACTGAAACTCTGTGTCCTCTTGAAGCTTTAGGCCTCAATCCACAAACTGGAGTAGTCCCCTTGAATCTGGAGTAGTCCCCGTGAAGCCTGAAGGTTTATGGATTGCAGTCCTAGTCCCTCCCAGGACTGCAGAGTCGACCGCAGAAGCCTGCTCTGAAGGCGTCCTCACGCAGGAGCACCTGACACAGCTTTATTTTTTAAAGCTTACACATTTTATTAGCCCCGGAGTAATTTCAAGGTGAGGTAGAAAGCTCACGTTCTACATTCTTCTGCTGCTTTTATGCCAGAGTGGATTCCATACTGCTTATCTGTGAGCTCAAGAAGAGAAGCTATATGGGTGCTTTTTCTGCTACTAACCTTTCCCTTTTAAACAGAAGCAGAAAAAGGAAAACTGAAGAGGGAGGCCTGTCTAGATAATTATATTGTCACAATACTCCAGAGACACTAAGCGGAGCTAAGATTGGAAAGTTGAGGTTTCCCACCCTTTACCATCCCCATCGCAAGCCTTGTTGTCAAGTATGATACGCAAACGTCCCAGTGCTCCATCCATTAAAGTCAACATCTCCGTTCCTGATGACTCTAATGGTGGAAGAGGACATTCAAAAGTTGTTGAAAAAGGTTCCAGCATGCCAACCCCATGACCTCTCTTCTGCCCGTTTCTAAAACTACCCTTGAAAATATCCGAAGCAGTACATAAGGTCCAGAAGATCCAACTTGACTGATCTGGTGCTGGGAGGATTCAACTCAACTTTCCTTAAAGATGTTCGCTCCAGAGGGGAAACTCAAAAGAGCTGGGGAAAAAAACCATAAACGATATTCCAGAACAATTAAAAAGAAAAGAGACTTCTACAAAGACTCCCAGTCTTAAATTAAGACAACCTCCTCCCTTCCTAAATGGACTGGAATACTGGGCAATGTTTCTCTGATCACTAACAGTGGTCCTCAAGAGTTACAATGTATATAACACATCATCATTAAAATTTCATGAGATTCTTTTTGGTACCACGAATCCACCCCTATAGGTAACTAAACTGTATCATATTCCACCAAGACAGTTGTTCCCATTTTTTAATTATTATTTTTTGCACATGCGATTCCATTTTGAGATTTAAACAGAGGGTGATTTCAGACGTTATGGGCCTCCCTTTTACCACATTCAATCCCCTGTGGTGGTGGAGAGGCCCGTAACGTCTCATGGGGTTCCCGCCAGATGTTCACCCCAGTGAACCACCAGTGGGAATTCGATCAACCACAATTCCGGAGGGGAGGCCGGCCTCACCTCCGGAATTGTGGTTAGCTGGACCACGGTCCGGAATCAGCGGAAGGTAACGTCTGTTACCTCTGCCAGGTCCGGATCGTGGTCCCGGCCACGGCTGCTGCGCCCGCCTCCAGGAGGGCGGGTGGCCAGGGGAGCGTGGGGGCTGGGTGGGGCTGTGCAGCCGCACATCGCACCACACCGCACAGCCCCGCCCCCTCCCCGGCCCCCAAGTGGAATCAAGCCGGCAAGTCTAAAGGACGGACGGCCTGATTCCAGACCAGGATCCGGACCGTGGTCACGTCTGAAATCACCCAGAATTTCATGACCCCAGAAAACAACAAAGATGATGCAAAGTATATTGAACAACACTGTTAGACTGTAAGCCACTCGGGGCGGGGACCTGTCTCTAATTAATGATTGTATAGTCCCATGTACATTGCTGGTGCTATATAGATATTAATAATTTGTTTGTGTGTCCCCCCCTTCCCCATCCACAGACAGTGTGGCTGCATCTGGGATGACAATACACAGTTTGGGGACCTTCTGTTCTATGGGTCTGTGCAAGGGCTTTAGTGTAGTTACCACAGGGAGGAAGGATGGTCTCCTGGTCAAAGCTCTGGTTTAGGAAAAGTGCAATTCAGGTCTCAGCTCTGCCACGGCCTACTTATGTGATCTTAGGCAAGTCACTAAAGACAATGGGACTCCTCCTGAGTAAATACTTTCAAGATCAGGAGCTTAATCTCTTTGCGCCTCTGTTCCCTTTCTTTAATACAGGGATAAGGTGGTTTCCTTTTCTCCTCCTTCTGATGACCTTTGTATTTACATTGTAAACACTCTGGAGTGGGACTAGTTCTTATAATTGCAACAGGCCTACAACAATGATTTGCTCTAATGCAAATAATTATTGTTTCACTCTTCTTAATGCATTTTGATTTAGGGAAGGGAAAGGAAGGAATTTTAAAAAAACTATATATATATATATACACACACACACACACACACACACCGGGACAACAAAAATATGGATGCTTTGGCCCCAAGCTTCCACTGATTTATGAGTCAGGCTTTGTTTGCATGAATAAGCTAATCTAGGCTTATTGCGCCACTTGCTGTAGTGGGAACTGTTCACGGTGAGTGTCCTCACAAAACAAGGAGTCATTTGCCCATGGTAACGTTACGGGAGAGGGGGCCCGCAGCACCCCTGCCTCAGACAGTGTTCTGTGGGTGTTTAGAACTAGGGGACACTCCATGAAACTAAATGGCAGCAGACTTAAAACCAATAAAAGAAAGTATTTTTCACTCAGCACACAATTAACTTGTCGAGTTTGTTGCCAGAGAAGTGGTCAAGGCCAGTAGTATAGCTGAGATTTAAAAAGGATTGGATATGTTCTTAGAGGTCCATTAGCAGCTATTGGCCAAGTAGGTTATGGAAATGTAACTTCTGACTCTAGGGAGATGGGAGTGAACAACAGGGAATAGATCACCCCATTATGACCTGTTGGGCACTTCTCCCAAATGACCCAAGATTGGCCACTGTCGGAGACAGGATGCTGAGCTCGATGGACCATTGGTCTGACCCAGTATGGCACTACTTATGTTCTTAGGTCTCACACAAGAGTGTACGCATAAACACCACACACTAAAGCTGGCATGATGCTAACCTAATAGCTACACTGTGGTAGAGTTGAGGACTACTGAGGCAGAATCTATAGCCAAGGGCATTTATTATTGGAAATTCTGCCTTGGGCCTTCAGATGAGAATAAGATTACAACAGACCAAAGCAAAGCAAGTGCTAGGACGTCATCATCATTCTACATTCTGGCACACACATTTATTCCCTATTCACATACGCACTTCTACACAAGCACTTATGGCAGGAGATGGGCAAAGGTCCCAATTTTGCGTACCAAAATCTGCACACGGCAAAGAGCCAAAAGACACCCAGGCACCAGCGCTCTATGGTCCTGGATGCTGAGATTCTGAGGAGCAGCTGAGATTCAGCTGCTGAGATATGGGTGCAATGAAGTAAGACGTGGGATCATTAAGGCAGTGGGAGTCCGTGAACCAGCCCTGGGCTAAGAGCTGCACGACTGTCCAAAAGTGGCGTACGCCTCCCAAGCCACAGTTTGCTCAATGGGTACATTCCAGCAAACAGTGAGAAGCGGAGCGAACTACTGTGACTGAATTACAATGATGTCACTACTCCGCTCCAATAATGTTCTCATCATAGCTCCAGACCAATGCCTCTCTCTCTACGGGTCATGCCAGAACGTAGCACATGATGAGAGTATCCCCTTGACAAGCCGTGTTCACATACCAGTTACTTGGATATAAAAAGAGACGGGGGAGTATGTACTCCTAATTCTTCCTGAGGATGTACCAAAGAATGTACTAACTCCAGAATAACGCTGGTTCTGTGCACCTGATGCGTGAATGGTTCCAAAGGAAAAGTGGTTTAAGGTGCAACGGCAGTTTTATTTAGTTATTCACGTTTTTATCCTGCCCTGTCCCGCGGGCTTCAGGGCGGCTCACAATGCATAAAATATATTTTAAAATACACAAATAATAGTAGTAAAAAAATTTAAAATCCTCAGTCCCACATTTCCAGAGACCCTACCCACCTGCTAAATGCCTGGCCACATAGGAAACTACTTTGCGGGCAACCTCACCAAACCAGCTGACACCTAGCCTTTTCTCCATCTCTCTATGCACACACCTGTCCCATTGTATCTTCGCATTTGGGTTTGATGCTGTCATTAGTCAATAGCCTATTAGCAGAGCCTTGAGTAAGAGCTCGTGGGAGCTGCCCCCAGAGAAATGCATGTTTCCGTGTTAATGCAGAGGTTCCCAAACTCTGGGTCAGGATTCCAGTGAGGTCACAATCCCAAAAGGATATGTGATATACTGTGCATGCCTCTGTTGCCATCTGGCGTCATGGAAGTATGTGCTAGGTCTCAAAATGGGGTCACACAGGCAAAAATGCGCGAGAACTACTGTGTTCCTGCACGAGACAGGAACTGAAACTGGCCATTGAGGTGAAACAGACTAAACACAAGGCAGTGTAAAAGGCACACAGTAAACTGAAAAGAAGCAAAGGAGAGAGGATTTTCTTCAGTATAATTTTGCTACTATAATTCTATAATACTATAACTCTATAATACTGCAAGTATAAAATTCATGCAATAATATATATTGCAGGGATAAAATATAAAATTCAGTATACTTTTGCTACTAAAACTCTAGAATACTAGAATTCTGCAGGGATGGGAAACCCCTGGCCTATGAGTCAAATTTGGCCTGTGGGCAATATTTATTTGGTCCCCCCTTTCCAATTCTTGGATCCGGTCCAGAACCCTACCTTCAAATGTTGAAGGAGTGCACTCAGGAGGGAGTACAGATGAGGGATGCACTTGAGGAGATCTGTGGGTTGTATAATCTGGACCACAGCATGCTCCTCTGGTTCCCTTCCCATGACGCTCATCTGGCCCAGAGACTGTATACTAATTTTCAAGGTGGCCCTCAAGGGAGAAAAACCTGTTGTAAGGCTAGTAGTTAAAAATACCAGATCCAAGACGTATGTGTGAAAGTGTGAGTTTCCAAGTTAACAGTGTTGCCAGAAAGAGTCTGATTTGTATAAAAACAGCAGAAATGTGAGCATTCCAAATTAAGGATAAAATTTGCTCTTGCAAAAGTACCTCACGGTGATATGAACGGACCATACCTCCCCACCCCAAACATCCAAGAGAAGAATTCCTCAACTAAGGCTACTTGTTCCATCCCCATACCCTTTCTCAAACCTATCCCAGTCCCTGCTACCCAATGGCATGGCCACATCTGTAACTCATCATTTCCTTGCACTTGGTAGTTTCAGGTCAAAGCCGAAAGGCTAATTTCGAGGCAGAGTCACATGTCCGACTCCTGTTGTTGTTTCCAGAGATGGCAAACAAACAAAAAGCCATTCTCTCAAGGCACGCCAGACTTCCAAACTAATGTGATCTCAGCAGAACCACAGCCACCAAAATCAAATTGTCCAAGTTCTTCCATTGTGATGGCCAAGAATTGCTGAAACAATAGACTCCAAAGGAGCTGCTACAGTCTGTTGTGTCAACATGTACTCAGGGAGCCTTTAATCTGTGGATTATTGACACGATAGACCATAACATCTCTTTAGGAGTCATTACAGTCTATCGTGTCAGTGGGTACTTACAGAGTCCTTAATCCACAGATTGACAGGCTAGACTGTAAATTTGTGTCTATGTCTAATTAGGCAGCTCTTATTACTCTGCACATACAGTAGCTTTATGAGCTTAAGAGACTTCGGTGGTGGTAGTTGGTGGTTGTTTTTTTAAACACCTTTCAAAGTTGCCCATCCAACTAGTCAATCTAATAGATTTGTTTCTGATGAAAATATTATCTATTTATTTACTGCAATCTTTTACCCTGCCCTTCCCAAAAAGATTAAGGGTGGCATACAAAAATATATTAAAAAATATAAACATATATAAACAAACATATAAAAATTGTTTTAAAAAACCCTACCCTCCAATGCTCTCCTCTAACCCCTCCAACCAATCCCATCCAACCCTATCCCAGCCTGCCCAACACCTGGCCAAACAGGAAGGTCTTACATCTCTTCCAAAAGATGAGCATGAACCTGCTCATCCTGAACCGGCTTAGGCAGACCTCCAAGGGGAGGGAGTTCCATAAAAATGGATATATTATTATAATTATACTGTAGATCTGCTCTTGGAACCTCACCCTGATGGATATCTCCACTCAGTAACCACGCATCATTTGGGGATCCCACCATCGCGCCTTACATCAGTGGACAATTGGGCCATTGCTGTCTGGTCCCTCAGTGTGGAACTCATTCCCACTCCCAGCCCGATATCTCAGTTCTTCCCTCCTCACCTTTAAAAAAATTCTCCACGTGCTTTTAGGATCCACTGCTGGTTCCCCTTAATGTTTCCCCCCCTCCTTACTCTTTCCCCCTTTAAACGGCTTTAACTGGATTTGTAGTTTTTATCGCATTTTACTGTATTTTGTGAAGTGCTCGGAGCATAATTTAGAAGGGCACTAGATAAATAAAATGATTATTTTATATTCTCCCCACCCAAGAGATACATTAGAAGTAACCAAACATGATTGTTCAGCCTAAATTTGTAAAAACCTTTGCCTCTCCTTACCCCATGATATTTATTGTATTTATTTATTTACGTTTGTTACCCCTAATGGCAACTCGGCCCGGCGGCTTCCATCATATATAGGCAGGACTTCTGATATGGGTAGCACAAAGGCCTACAATTCCACAGTGACTTTTCTCTAGGAAGGGGTCCTAAGCTGTCAAGTTTAAAACCAGATCTGATTTTTTTTCCTAATCCTATGGGGATGACTGGTGCAAGGTTTGGGTTCAAGTCCCTGGAGGGCATTGGGAACCAGATTCAAAGTTCACCTCTGGACAGGACTTTCCCCAAAGTTCAGAGCTTGGATTTGGTTGCCCCTTGCTAGACACTACTAGGGATGTCACTCCTCCAGGTTCCCAAAGGAAACTCACTAACCTACAGAATTTGGGTTTCTGGGAGCAGCTACATCAGGAAGGGATCAGGCCCACAGGAACTTTCCCACCCTTTTTCCGACATGACCCCAGCCCTATGGAAGACCATGATATTATGAAACCCTGTAGAGGCGGGGCCGCGCTGGGAAGGGGCATGCTGTCCCTTTTGCTCCACCCCCTTTCTGACATAGGCCCACTCCCTGAAAAGCACTGACACCATGACGCTTTGTAAGGGGCTGGAGAGGAATGACACTCCCTTTGTGCCCTGATCCTCCAATGTGGTTCCGAGTTGAGCCCCTAAACACACGTTTGGCTTTTGTGTGTATATACCATAACACTCCTGAGCACACATTTGGCCACCATTAAGCTGTTTTGAACACGTAAGTGAACACGATTAGATTGAGAGGTCACTTTCCGTATTCAGCTTTAACACAGGTCCGACGTTGCATCTAAACACAACAGCTGGCAGGTTCACATCCACTTCCTGTCCCAAATCAACTGCTGGGCCACTCTATACCCCATTTCATTTTCATTTGTTGGACAAAGGGGTCCCCTGAGAGCCGCACAGGATGGCTCTGGCTGGCCGGGAGGTCCAGCCCAGTCTGGTTTAACTCTGCAAGTGCTGTGCCTCCCTCAAGTGACAGGCTCCCCACCAAACACCTGACTGCAGCCCTGCTCTCGGGCTCCCACGGTTCAGCTGATGGCTGGACGGCAGAGACTCCCCCCACATGGCCCCAGCCTCAGGCTGGGATTGAATCCAGGAGACTCTTGGGGGCTGCACCTGCATATTAGAAACGGGTGGAAGAGAGGACCCAGATTAGCCCCAAGAAGGGCTGTATGTCTCAAGACAATAACACGGCAAACGCGGGACATATCAAGGGTTTCTGTCAAGGACAGAACACAGATACAGCCCTGTGTTGCCCTTACGTGTCAAAGTGCCCCATGTCACGACTAGTTCTAGACAAGGGGTTTGCCGACTATGGGTTGGGACTCCAAGTAGGGCCAATGACATTCGTGGATGGGGTTGTGATCCCAATTGGTATCTGATCTATTTTACATATCTCTCTTGCTGTTTGGGGTCACGGAACGATACTCAGGTCTCAAAAGTGGTTGACACAAGCAAACGGTTTGGGAATTAATGGGCTTATGCCAAGGTTGGGGGACCCTTTTTATCTGTGGGCCACACTGGTCATTTAAAACTGGCTTGTGGGCCGCACCAAAAAAAAAAAAAAAAAAGTGGTGTCGGGGGGAAGGGGGTTCTGATGTTCCCCACCAATCAGCCATGCAGGAGAAAAGAGCAGTCCCCCCCACCCCTCCTGGCTTGGGAGATGGTTTGAACGTCTTCCGGAGGCAGCGTAAGACTTTTTATTTGGTCAGGCATTCAACGGGCAGGGGCAGATTGGGGGGAGAGCGATGGGGGTGTTTTTAGTTTTGTGGAGTTTTAATTATTTAGGTTATATTTGTATTTTATGTGTTTGTTGTAAGCAGCTTACAACAAACACTGAGCCTTTGGGGTAGGGTGGGATATAAATCAAAATAAATCAAATAATATAAATTGTAGGACTGGAGCTTGCATACTGGCAAGGATCCCGCAGTAGAGCTCTCCTTACCTCCCATTTCATTACCCTGGGCCACCACACCCCTGGCAGCAATCCACATCAATAGCAGCCATAGGGGAGTCAAGGTGATCTCCATTTAAAAAGGCAAGCGGAGTGATATTTAACCCAGAGGCCAGAGATTCCTCGTCTTTGGTCTATGCAAAACATCCAGGTGAAATTTGCCTAATTTGGAATATCGTTGCAATCCTGAAAAGATCACCAAGGTTTGCAAGCTTTTCAGTGAAACCTGAGCCAAGGTTCTGGCAACGTGGGGTTGATTCAGGAGCAAATTTGGACTAAGATACAACTCTAACTGGAAAGCATCTAACACTCTATGCATTTCCAACCCACCCACCCCACAAAGCAGGTGAAATCACTGTGTTTTTGACCAACCGTCTTCTAAGTTTTCATTAGACTCAGAACTTGAACGGTGGGGCTTTCAACTCTTAAAGAAAAATCAGGAGAGATGTGAAAAATAAAAAATGAGACTCAGGACACTCTAGTGACAATCTAAACTTTTATTTTGGCTTTTGAAAAAATTCCTAGCCTTTGTGACTGCAGACAAAAGCCTCGATCCTATGCCCTGCAAATCCCATGCGGAGCCACGTGTACGCAGCTGCGCGGGACCTACACGCACCTACCTTGTGCCGCGCAGAACCCGTCTGCACGCACGTTCATGCGGCTTGCATGCAGCAGGGTATAGCATCGGGGTCACTAACTTGAAAACATGAGATCCCCAAGTTCAGAAATTAAAAGACAAATAAGAACCCAAGTTAGAAAAAGAAAATCATGTCGTTTTGACCCAATCTCATGATTTTGGAGGAGGGGGGGGGGGCTGTCTTTTGGTTGGCTGGTTAGGTTTGGTTATTTAGTGTTAATTCAAGGATGGGTAGTATGGACACTGAAACTAGAGTGGCCAGACCTCCCCTTTAAAAGAGGACACTTATGAAAAATACATGTTGCAGGGCTGCATTGGTTCCAGTGCAGCCCGGCACCATGTATTTTTTCATAAGCATCCTCTTTTAAAGGGGAAGTATGGCCAGCCTAATTGAAACCAGAATAAAAGGTTCCCATGAACCCCAAAGGATCAATGTCAGAGAGCTGTTTCCAGTTCTATCTAAAACCCTCACAGAAAAAAACATGGAGGGGACTTTTAGACAAGCGCCTCCCCACCCATCTGGGCCCCTTCCCATCATGCATGTTGCAGGGTTGCCTAGGGCACCAATGTGACCCTACAACATGCATGATGGGTGGGTGATGGGCAGGGAGGCGCTCGTCTAAAAACACCCAGTATCATGCGAACGATATCCAAGATGACTCGATATGGACCTGGCCTTTCTCCCTTTCAAACAAGTGTCACTTTTTTCAGGGAACACCATAAAAAAAGTATCCTCAACACACGAGAAACGTAAGCCTGAAAAAAGCAGGATGATTAAAAAAAATTTAAAAATTAAAAATGCTCGTGGGCCCGATTCTGCCCTCTTTCCTCAGCGCTAACTTTTCAACCTTCTTTTCAATATACAAATTTAAGGAGGGGAGAAGGAGCAGCAAGAACACAAACTATCCCTGCCAAGTTCACGGGCTGCACCAAACAAGAAATTTGATTAATAAAAGGCCCTATGTGTCATTGTTGCTAATTATGATGATTGATCAATTACCAGTGCTAAAAATTACCCCAAAAGAGAAACCCTTTTTACGCCCAGTTATTTCCTTTAACAGCCAGCAGGCAGTAGCCACCAACGGCCTCCTCCGAAGCGAGCCTTTGCAGTCAGAAGAAAAACACATACACAGGCAGAAAACAAAAATGCTTGCCTGCCTGTCTCCAGTGGTTAAGAGTGGAGCCAGCTGACTCCGGCTTCCTCTGTCTCAGGCTCTGGGCCCTCATCAGCCATGCAAATTATAGAGTACCGCGCTGTCTGAAGGCCGAATTTCGACTTCGCTCAGAGAAAACCCTTAGAGGAAGGGTGGGGATCTAGGAGCCAGCCAAATCCATTCATAATATTTACTGTAAATGGGCCTTTTTGCTGTTGTTTAGTACACAGGCAGTCTAATTATTTCTGAAGTTTTAATTTCAAGGACTCCCTCCCCCCCCCCCCCTTATCCTTGGCATCTCCTTTTTCATCCCCCAAAGCTGAGGGGAAACACACACACACCCTTTTTTTTAAATTCCAGTAAGGTGGGAATCTTTTTTTCCACATTCTCTAGCAGGAATGAATCCTGTGTGTGGATGTTAAATGCTAGGAGAGAGGAGGATAAAACAAGATTCAGGGATTAATTGTGTGAGAGAATCTTTAATAAAGGGCCTTAAAAAATTCAGGGGCATGTCAGAGAAATATATATATTTTTAAAAACCCTTCCAAAACTTGTGCTCCTGAATTATTACACATTTTTGGTGTGCTGTCCTGAATAGACTTTGAAGTGACACTGCTAGTTCGCAGAACACGCTAACACCAACAAAGGCGGCAGCGGGGGGATGCTGAGGGGATGCACGCTTTGAAGTGTTATCTCCATCACTAATGTCAAACCCAGGCAGCAAAAGAAAAAGAACCACCATTTTAGCTGCAGCAAACGTTCTTATTTCATGTCCTGCCCCAGAGAGCGCTGTGGAAAGGACACGCTGCCTTTGCCCCAGTGCCACAGGTCCAGCTAGTCTGCTTTCCATGAAGCTGTCTTGCCCAGACAGATTGATACGCTATCTCTGTAATGGGTGATAGGCTTATCAACGCCACGGTTTTGTGTGTGTTTGTTCTGCTGAGGGCAAGATGTTGCAGCCCTTACTGAGTGGCACCCAGCCCTGGGAGGAATCCTGTGGAAGGAAAGGAAGCTCATTCAGGGAACCATGTCATTGAGCAATCTGGACCACCTTCCAAAGCCTTGCACGTTATGGCCGCAACCCATAAACCACTGACTCCAGAGTAGGCCCATCGAAGCCCGGATCATGGTCTTTGTCTCCACTTGTGCAACTCCCTACACATCTTCCCGCTCCCTCTTTGTCCTCTACCAAAATCACATGCTGCTCTAGTGTGGAATCGCTGCAGTTAATTCCTTATAAATTGTCCCAAGTCCATCAGAATCTATTCCTACAGAAGGATGGTTCTTCTGTCAAAAAAGAGGGCATGCTAACACTGTGTGGCCCGGCTCTCCTACCTCCCTACACCTTCCTTTTCAAGTTAGCCTCGCAAACTCTTCCGCCACCCCCTTTTCTCTCAATGGGTGAGGCCACACAAGCGGCAAGGGCCTGACTTCCGCGTGGCCCTGTGGCGGGAAATCACTGCCAACACACTGCGAGGCCAATGTGGGGAGCTGCCCGCCCCCCTCCAGGCAAGGAAACTGGGCTACTCTCGGAGCTCCCGGCATGGCTGGGGTGGGCCGCAGTGCCGGCCACACAAGTGGGTGCCTGACCCTGCCCTACACCTCCCTTCCCGGCTGACCAAGATCCCGCCCCCGGTCATAACTTATGCCACCCCCGAGCTTTGTTAGCCGCCCGGAGCGGTTTGCAGGAATGGCGGGGTATAAATGTATTAAATAAATAAATAAAGTGGCCATGCAAGACGGGTGTCAGCACCCACCACTCACAGCAGGGCAAGTACAGCACCTCAACTCGGGTAGCCCCGCCTTGAGCGGCCTTACCCAGGTGGGTACGTCTACTCCGTGATGCATCCTTGGAATTTTCTGAGGATACATTGTGGGGCAGCCAGCTGCTTGCCCTGCCATGGGGTGGGGGGTGGGGGGACACCTGGCTGCCGCCAAACACACAATGCACTGTATCGCATGGCCCGGCTGCCCAGGGAGGGGGGTAAGGTTACCCAAAGTGTGGTACCCTCCCCTCCCTGTCTCATATGACCTCACGCAGTTTGTTCATCACAGTCTGATGAACAAGAGAATCAACAAGATTTTGGTGGTTCCCCCTGTGAACACCAAGTAGGCAACTAGCACAACCCACAACCGTGGTAGACTAGTCAGTCTTTGACTAAGTGGATCATTACCGCCATTGAGATTTTGAGACTGAGTAGGCAACTAGCACCTCATTTTCATGATGGGCCCAGGTCTTCCTCCGACACACCCATTCTCTTTCTACTCACCCCTCATTTGACTCTCCCATTGTAGAGGGTATAGCAGTGGGCATACAAAAGTCTTGTGAGTTAGTATCACTTCAGACTAGTGAGTCAATCTTGACTAAACTCATTGCCATCCATTTTCCCATAGCTAGGGCTTAATCTCCTGTAACTTTTGACCTTTAAGGCCCTAAACGGACTGGGCCCTGCTTACCTGAGGGAGTGCCCCTAACCCCCTGGGCGGCCCCTGCAGTTGTCCGGGAATGCCCTCCTGGAAGTCCCGCGTTTTCAGCAGGTCCGGACAGACAGGAGGGCGTTCTCAGTGGCCACACCGTTGCTTTGGAATGCCCTACCGGTTTGCCTCGGCTTCACGGAACGCGAGGAGATTTGGGCTGTAAGACCTGGCTCTTCCGTCAGGCATTTGGCGGGGAGGAGGGAGAGGGTGGGATGGGCTAAGGGGTTTCCTTGTGCACGGATACTGTGATTTTATGCCGCTATTATTATTATGGTTTTATAACTGCTGCCATTGGGGGCTGGGAGCCGGCCGCTGCCGCTACCACCTGTAGCGTCCATCTGCTGCCGCCGCCGCTGTCATCTGACCCTGAGGGCTTCTGCCACCGTTGCAGGCGCCCTGCAGGACCTACCCGCTGCCGCCGCGGCTGCCACTGGACCAAGGTGGCCCCTCCAGGAACCCTGTGCTGCCCAACCCCAGGTAACACCAGCCCCCTCCTCCTGTTGGAGGAGGGGGGCGGGGCCAGGACGCATGGTTGGACTTCTGGGCCAGGCACAGCCAAAAGTGGCCTGCCGTCCAGCAGCGCCAAATGGCCCTTAGGCATGGCCTTAGCGGGACCGGGAGGGCCGGGGAGCTATTAATATTGGTGGGAGGTTTTTTTCTGGTTTTAAGGAGGGATAAGGGTGGGGTGTGTGTGTGGATTGTTTCTTGCATGAGGGAGGGGGGCAAGGTGACTGGGTTAGGGATGGAAGGGCTGACCCCCCTGGTGTGAAGGAGAGGTGCAGCCCTTTGAAAGGGAGGGATGGTCCTCCGGTGACCGAGGAGGATCGGGGGGGTGGGGATCTCCCTTGGGGGGCTGCCTCTGGGGGGGGTTGGGGGAGCAGACCGGGAGGTGGGGGGTGTCTGCAGCCATAGGGGTCGTTCTGGGCTGGGGGAATTATGGTCCTTCTGGGAGGCGAGTTCCAGCTGTGAGGCGGGACAGATGTTGCATATCTGTCCCGCTCACTGGCCCCCAGACAGGCAGCGAGGTGATCGGGGATCAGAGGGCCCCGGGCCTCAGTTTGATGCTGGTAAATGCGAGGTCGGTGGCTAATAAGTCAACCACAGTCTGGGAGATGATCCTGGACCGGGCAGCTGACCTTGTGTGTGTTACGGAGACCAGGCTGGACACTAAGTCAGGGCCTATATTGGCTGACCTTGTTCCAGCTGGGTACTCCGTGCAGCATCAGCCATGGCTACAGGGACGGGCGGTGTAGCCATTATTTTTAAGGATACCTGGTCTGTGAGGAGATTCCCTGTGCAACCCATCATGGGTGTTGAGGGTCTCCATCTGGTGTTGGATTTGGCCAGAGACGGAGTGAGGATACTGCTGGTATACCGGGCACCCACCTGTACAGCAGCCTCCCTGCCCGCACTGACCGAGTTGGTGTCGGAGGTGGTCTTGTGGTCCCCCAGGACAATAGTTCTGGGGGACTTCAATATCCATGCCGACGCCAGTCTTGGAGGGGCAGAGTGTGAGTTCATCGCCGCCATGACAACCTTGGGCCTGTCTCAGAGAGTAGTGGACCCCACATATGTCGGAGGACATATCCTGGACATGATCTTTTGCACAGGCCTTGAGGCGGGGGATCCGTTAGTGGGGGAGGTGTCAATAGAGCCCTTGTCATGGACGGATCATTATCTCCTCCAGGCGGGTATCCTGGTGTATGTCGGCCCCCGCAAGGGTGCGGAACCAGTTCGGTTGGTTCGCCCCCGAAGGCTCATGGAACCAGAAAGGTTCCAGATAGCCCATGGGGATGTTTCCTCTGACCTCAATGGCTGCCCACTCGATGGTCTCGTATCCATTTGGAATTCCATGTTGGCCGAGGCCATCGACCACGTGGCTCCCAAGAATCCACTCCCGAATCGCCAACAACGCAGTTCCCCGTGGTATACAGGAGCGAATGGTTCCGCTCTTTCCTGACTGGGAGAACCCAGCTTGTGGTGCTGGGGGACTTTTCATCTTCCCTCCGGGACTTCACATGTGAGGTTCCGTAGGGTTCCATCTTATCCCCTCTCTTGTTCAACGTGTACATGCAGCCTTTGGGGGAGTATGGGGTGAGATGTCATCAATATGCTGAGGATACCCAGCTATCTCTCTCATTTTCTTCCGACTCAGGCCCGGCAGTCTCGGTGCTTACCAGGTGTTTATCAGCTGTGGGGACTGTGTCACGGGTTGGAGGGTCCACACCCCCTTCTTTACTGGATTGGAGTGACTCAGTTTCCCTCGCGTACAGCCCACTTGAATCAGTTTTTCTCTCTGGCCGATTCAAGCCTGCCGCAGGGGCAACCCCTTTGTCACCCAAGGGCCTGATCCTTCCCATTTACAGACTCTTTATTATCTGGGTTTGCAAGAGCTTGAGAGCCCTTGTTGCTCACTTGTGTTCCAATGTTAGACACAAACACTTCTTCATAAAGATAAGAAGTCAGTTCATTGATTACATAAGCAAGATAATTGATACAGAGTGGTTACTAGAAAAAAAAGGTAAATATACTAACGCATTCCTAACCTATACTGGTTGAGTTCCTAAATAAGAATCTTACCCTACTAAGGTCCATAAGTTCTTCTCAGTCCTTGATGTAAGTGACTGGGTTTTCAGTCTTAGAGTTGCTAGAGAGCAAAGTCCTCTCTCTCAGTTCATGGTTCGGCTCAGCCCTCCTGGCTGCAAGATGTTGAGTGAGTTCCCGATAGTCACTGTTCCCTCTGGGGTACAACTCCTTATAGCCCCCAGGAGGAAACCCCTCGTATCTTCTCGGGGCTTCTAGAATTCCTTTTGTTCTCTCTATCAGCTTTCTGTGTCTCTTGCACGTAGGCAATGGCTGCCTGCACTAGCATTTTAAATGTCTCTGGCCACCCGTCTGGGGCAAATCCACAAACTGTCTCTCCATTTCCTGGAGCCTGATTACCGACCTCCACTCTTTCCGTAGGCAGTGTAAGACCTGGCTGTTCCGCCAGGTCTTTCCTGAGGGAGATGGGGCAGGTGGGTTGGGTTTTATATTTTTTAATTGTAGTTTTATAATTGTTTGTTTTAATATCTTTTTAAATGCTGTGAGCCTCCCCGAGATGCCCGAAGCAGGAGGGGGCGGCCTATACATTTTAGAATAAATAAAAATAAATAAATAAATATTTTGGAATATAGATTGATGTTTGGAATAGATTGATGTTTTAATCTGGTTGTGAGCCACCCTGAGCGAGAGGGTAGAAGTGTTTATAATAAATAATAATAAATAAATAACTCAACAAATAGCCCTATCAAAGCCAATGGTTTGGCCCCAGGGCCAGAAACTGTGCAACTTCATAGGATCCCATGTGTTGGGGAGGCCCCACAAGAGCTCCCAATACAAGGAGTCCATGAATAAACTTTGAAATGACAACATGAGTGTGAAAAGCGATGGGGTAAGATATGGGCCGATGGGGCCTCCTCGAACACAAAGAGCCCTGGCCCTTGGGACTGTTCAGGAAGGGGCCCACACCACCATTTTGCCTGGGATCCCAACTTCCCCTGAGTCTAGCACTTGCTGACCCCAGTATACAGCCCGTGTGACTGATCCTTGGATGGGGTGATACTGTGCCACCTTAAAGCTCCCTTCAAACCCAAGAAAGAGGGATGCTGCAATAAGATCCATGATACATCCACATCACCCTCTTTTATCCTGCAAGTTAGATGCCTGGAAGTTTAATAGCCCTGTTGTATCTCAGGCTTAAGAAAAGGCAGAGACATGGAAGGAATTATTATTTAACATTTCTACAGCACTTTTGGCATTCAAAGTGCTTTACAATCCCTATCCAGTTCACCCTCACAACAATCCTGTGAGGTAGCTCATTATTATTATTCCCATTTTACAGATGGGGAACTGAGGCTAAGAGAGAATGTGCGAAAACAAACGCGACAGAGGTGACCTGGATCTCCTTCCAGCCCCAGAGAGGGCCACTGCAGCCGCTAAACTGTGGGCTGGCAGGGTGGGCAGTTCATATGAGCAGCCCCCACCCCCAAAAACTCAGGTGGCGGGGGAGCTGATGTCACAAGTCCCTCCATGCCACAGATTGGCTGACAAGCCGTCTACATGGGGCAGGACTCCTGGAACCCTGCTGCGCAGCAGGATTGCCGCCCAAGAGCTGGCTGGGGGTGCCTGGAGTAGTGTGCTCACCCAGCCCACCGAACAGCTGATGGGGGGGTTGCTGGAGGAGCACGCTCACCAGGCCTGCCAAACAGCTAATGGTGGGTGGGCTGGGATGAATGTACTCTTCTGCTCCCACGATCCTCGGACCTCGCCACGTGGTGAGGCTGGGCGGGGCCTAGCAGATGGGAGGGTGCACATTCACCCCGTTTAGCCCGGTCAGGCGAGCCTTAGCCTGCATCGCCAACCTTCTCCAGACGGCATGTCCAGTACCAGGCGGAAGCAGGTGAACTCTGTGGCCACCGAACGGACAAGCAGGTGATTCGCAGGCTACTGCCTCCTTTGTTTTCACCCAGTGACTTGCCCAAGGCCAGTGAGTTCATGGCTAAGACAGGATTTGAACCATGGTCTTTCAAGGTCCAAGTCTACTAGGCTACCCTGACTCTCGGGAATCTGCAATACACTGGAATTTATTGCTCTCGGGGTCGGAGCTCTACACTTTTCCTCTTTTTCATTGACAATGCGTCGCTATGTTAAAATAACTTGTAAAGGGCCTCAAAAAAAATCAATGCATAGTAGGATCCTAGTATTCCAAAGCAACCCCTAATACCCAGAAGCATAGGATGATTCTTTCCCCCCCCCCCCTGCGTGCCTAGCTACATTCCACACAGACGCACTATTGCTGCGAGTCTAATTTTAATAATGGGAAAAAAACCTACCACCAGCCTCTCTCTGGCTCCCCACCAGCCCAACGTCCTCCCCCTCAAAGCAACTGCAAGATGCAAAACCAGACGTTTGCCCAAAAGCCACTTGATTAAATGCTATTTTTTCTAGAAGGAAATGTTTCTTGTACGGAGACAAGATGTGGAAAAATACAGTTAGGAAGAAAAGTCCTTTTCAACCTGCCCCCCACCTTTCTGCATCCAGCCCCATCTCTGGCCTGCCCTCCCTTTCCATAACAATTATGAAAACTGTTTAGATGGGGATAGCATTTTGAACATTTACTGCATTCCAGACAATAAATTCCATTCCCGGATCTGATGGAAAAAGCACCCCCCTCCCTTCTCTCCCTCCTTTTCCTCCCCTCCCCTGGCTTTCATTCCTTCTGTCTTTCTTTACAACCTAATACCCTGACGACTCAGGGCCTACTTAGGGGGAAAAACAACACCAGCGCCAGACTGGAGACAGCAGCATGCAGACTGAAAAAGTTAATCATTACTTCTGTCTGCCTTCATAATCTAATCACTTCTATTCCTAAGCGCACGCAGCAAAGCTCGCTCACTCTCACTCACACACACACACACGCACTTGAAGGGCCCAGACTTGCAAAGCCATTTTCCGGTGGTCTCTCTTTCTCTTTCCCTCCCCCTCCAAATGCAAGCCTGGCGACCCCTGGTTAGGAACGAAAGCAGAGAGCCGAAAGCAACACAGAAGGGCGATGTCTGGATGCGGTCTGCAGGCAAAGAAGTTGCTTATCTGAATCCTCCTTACGATGTGGATTAATAATGCTTTGCAATTAGACAGTTCATTACATTCATTAACTAATGAATCCTCCCGACATTCCTGAGAAGCCAGTGAGGTCTTTTACCCTATTTCACAGAGGGGGAACTGGAGGCAGAGAGGAATGTGCAAGTCACTGACTTTGAACTTGGGGATCTAGGCCCAGAAACCATTGAAAGCAGAGTTACCCCCCAGTTAACAGCACTCCTGTCCCCGACTTGGTTACACTACAAGATGGAACTGTGTCTTCTGCAGCTGGGTTAGCAATACATCCCCCTTCACTCCTCCCCCCATCAGTTTCAAGCGTTAGTCTGGTTACATTCTGTCTACAAAGTTTCTATGTCACAATCAGGTCAGGAGACAAATGGGCATGTTACCTGGGCCTCCTGATTCTGCTGCAGACAGTTAGGGTGGCCAGCTATGCAAATTTTAGAGGACAATTTTGAGAAATACAGGTTGCAGGGCTGCATTAACACCGGTACAGCCCTGTAATCTGTATTTCTCAAAAGTGTCTTCTAAAATTTGCATAGCTGGCCACCCTAGATACAGTGAACAAAGAGGCCTTAGTCTGGTCTGTACGGTTACCACTTCCCTCAGGCTTTTTTAGCCGGGGGGGGGGAGGGGGAGGCAGGATCCCATACGGATGGAAGTGGAGCAAAGCGGTTGTCACACCCCTTTCTGATGTAATCCCACCCCTTACAGAGGATGACCCAGAACCTGAATCCAGAAGACTCCAGGCAAAGCTCAAAGAAGTAGAAACCTTATTGGTGTGACAGACAGATCTTTCCTCTACCAGGCCCTTCACACAGAAACTAGAGCCTTAGCTGTAGCAACCCACTGAAAAAAAAAAAGGCCCAACCCAAATATATGTTGTCAGTTTAATGTGAACCTGACCCCAAAGTGATGCGTTCGTATGCAGCCGGAGCTGAACCCATTTCATATACCTGGCTACAGTTGAAAGCCGGGCCTGACTCGGCCTATGCATCCGAGTATTAGCCCTGGCCTGTAAACTTTTGTCAGGGGTCCAGCTGAACCAACCAGACATCAGGCCCGTTGGGCCGGCTTACCCCATTGGAAACTTTAACATGAACTGACAGAAGTTTATATTCCGTGCCCATGCGGGCAATAGAAAAGAAACCTTGTTCAATATCAGTTATTTTCTCTTTCCCCAACCCACTGCCCCTCCCCAGTTCGGATTCCAGCAGCAAAATCACAGATCAGTATTTCATTCTGTCTTCAAACCCATTTCAGCATTGGCCCTTTTCACACAAGACACCCCCACGCAATGCGCACATGGGGGGGGGCTGCGTGGGAGGGTCCTGTGTGGCCGTCGCGGCAGGTGGGTGTGAGTGCGTGCACACTCCATCCTCCACGCAAGGAGCCCTCAGCCGAAACAGGGATGGCTCCGTGCGTGAAGATGTGTGGGGCGGGGGTGTCCGTGTGATGGCTGCCCACACGCTACACACCCACCATGGCGCACACCCATCCCGACACCGTGGCCCGGCTGAAAACGGCCGTTGTCTGACAAAAAAAAACCCAACCTCCTCCCAGCCCCCACCACTCGTTTCTACCTCTAAATCGGGGGTGTGGCACCGCCTACGACTACTTCTCATTTCTATAACGCTACTAAGCATACACCTTATTGGTGCGACACAGCCCTTTCCTCACAGAAACTAGAGCACTAAACAGGCCTTAACTAGCAACCCACTGAAAAAACAACCACAGCACTTTACAGTCACAGATTTTGAGAGAAAGGTCTCTGCCCAGTGAGCTTACAATCCAAGATGGACAAGGATTGGCGGGGGAAACACAGGGAAAGACAGACACGCACATATTCCCATTTTACAGATGGGGAACTGAGGCTGAGAGGTAGTGACTTGTCCAAGGCCACCCAGCGAGCTCATTGGCTAGGGGGAGATTTGAACGCTGGTCTTCCAGGTCCAGGTCTATACCATACCCACTACACCACACTAGACAAATGCAGGCAGGGACTAGTTTTTGTTTGGCCTCTTTCCAGTTCCTGGATCTGGCCATAGACACAGATTCAGGATCAGGACCACCCCCCGCCCCCCTTTCGGAGGCACCCTGCCTCCACCCTGAGGCTCTTGCAAATTTTAGAGGATGCTTTTTGAGAAATACAGGTTGCAGGGCTGCATTAACCCCAGTGGAGCCCTACAACTTGTATTGCTCAAAAGTTGCATATCTGGCCACCATATTCCTAGGCCCAGTCCTGCAATCATCATCTAATTCTGGGTCACTGGGTGTGCAGGGCCTCTAGAATTGAGCCAAACGACGTTAGAGAAGATATTTTTCCATGCTTGCCCAGCTAGGCTGCGACAAAAGAATGGCAACGTTACCGGCTGCCTTGCCTGTAGATTTATGAGTTTGTTCCTTGTAACGAGCTAAAAAGCCTTAGCCTGGTTTTCAAAGTAAATTAATTGACCAGTTCAAGCCTGGTGATGTAACATCAGGGCTCCCAGCTAGTTTTCCAAACCAAACTGATGCTATTTGATTTCTGCACTGCTGCTGGAAGTATGGCTTCAGACGTCCAAGACCTGGATGCAAAACACATGTCAAACAAAGCCATTACCTTCCTCTATCAGGAGGAGAAATTCTCCCTGTTTGTGAGCAGGCCTGTAAGGGGGGGGGGCAATCCCATTCCCCGCGTGCACTGTGTCTTATGTGCCCATTTGAGGGGACACTGTGTCATGAGTACGTTGCGTGGCACCCATGTGGATCCCATGTGCAGGAGGTTTGGGATCATGGCCAACAGGGGTACAATTGTACCAGCCCCGTAAGAATTTTCTTTATACGTTAAAATATAATGCGCAAAATAATAATTGGAAATAACAAATGTATAAACGGAGGACCAGTATGATCTCCAGAGTTTGATTTCAAAACTTATGACGAGGGGGATGGAAGGTACGGGGCCTGCAGCTACCAGGATGTATCAGACCCCCATATTTCTCTCAATGGGTCTGTTTCTGAGCTTCTAGACTATTTAGGGAGGGGAAGGAGAGTTTGTTTTTAAAAAAATATGATATTATTATTGCAATCATTTATATAGCACCAGCAATGGGTCTGTCACTGTACAATCATTCATTAGAGGCCGGTCCCTGTCCCAAGGGGCTTACAATCTAGGAAAGACAAGGGAGGGGTGGACACGGGGAGAAATGTGAACACATCTACAAAGTTGAGAAGTTGCAGGTGCACATGTTTAGCTTACTGATAGGGGAGAGAAGACTCTGAATAATAGGACAATAGGAGGAGCCATCAATGACAGTCTGTGAGGATGTGGAGCTAAGGAATGCCTGGTGGAGGAGGTGGGTTTTCAGGAGGGATTTGAAGGTTGGGAGGGAGAGAACAGAGAAAATGCGTTCAGGGAGAGAGTTCTAGGCATAGGAGGCAGCAAAGAAAGCGTTTCTAGAAACCCGTCCTAGATTTAAGTAGATTCTCCAGAATCTTTCTGGAAAAGTGCAGCTAGCCAGAGGGACTTCCACTTGGAATGCAAAAAAACCACTTGGTTGCACATCACGCTCCAAAGACAAAAACAAACTCCTTTGTGTTGATTCACCAGGCGGCTACCCCTTCCTATTAGCCAACTTGGGAAGTATCGGGGAGATCTCACCCTCAGTGGTAATGCTTTGAAATTTCTAGGATCTATAAATTAAGGGCATCAGTTTCATCAATGAACAGTCTGGAGCCAAAACTTGGCCAGCAATAAAGTGAGAGGCTTGAACCTCTATCGCCTCCCAGCAGCTAGATTTGTCAGGCAGAAATAAGATTGCTTCAAAAGTTAATGAACACCACAGACACCATCCTGTTGTGTGTGTCTGCATGTTTTTAAGAGGTGGTATTAGTTAAGCAGATTCTTGATGGGAAACCCGCCTTAGAGCAGTACAGCAAGGACCTGGTTATTTTATTCCACTGAATACTGGCACCACACTCACCTCCAAAGCTTAATTTGAGTTAACCTAGTGTTGGCAGAAACACTTTGTCACAGACACTGCAAGAAGAAAACTACTTACTATCAATAAACTTCTGCTTGTTTATTATAAATATGAGAAACCTATAAATATTATATTATAAATATTATAAATTATTATAAATGCATGTGTTTCTGTGTAGAATACACACTTAATTAAATTGAATTCAATGCTATTTTGAATGTTCACTCTGAAATATTCATTTACCAAGTATCTGCTTTACCTCCTAAAGAGACATTAGCAAAAAAAATCAACATCAGCTTTCCATGAGCACCCGATTCATCAGCGAACCACGGAGACACAAAGGCTAAAGGACATACCCAAATAATCTACCATCTACTGAGACCTGGCACAAGGTTGAATATGCTGCTTTGTATAGAAGGCTGGATGGAGTAATTGCATACAAGGAAACTATTTTCAAACACACACACACGCACCAGTTGAACTGTCAGAAGGCTAGCTTGCAAAATTAAAGCTGAAGACAGTATTTCGAAATTGCGCCAGTTGATAAAAAAAACAACCCTGTGACGCTCTACTACAAAAACCACCTTGGTCTGCATTCAACCCGACTGCATCACTCTGCCCTGGCGTCTTGGTGTGTTTTGACAAGTCACCCTCGCCGAGGGCTCAGCAATCCTTCTGCATACTGACAAGTACAACCCCAGGCTCTCATTGTGTTATGAAAACAAAACGAAACCAAGAAAGTCAGGGGGGGGAACAAGCCAAAAAAAAAAAAAGAAGTCAGCCGGATGAGCTCGTTGCTGTCTCCTGTAATAGTCTCTATTTGACTAATGATACGGTTACTCAGCAAGCTAGTTCGGTTGCTGCTTTGTGCATGTGGAGTCAGGGAAGTGATGTCAGTCTAGCCAAGTCTAGCATCCTCCTGATCCATGCGAAATTGGGAGGCTAGTAAAATTAGACACAATGGCAGACTCACACCCAGCAATGTGTAATCCTAACAAGTTTGCTTTCATCGCCGTCTCGCTCATTGCATAGTCAAGCAGAGAGCTTGCTCCATCGCGGTGCAGTTGGAGAGTCATGTGGGTAACGCAATTCATAAGTATTGAGTGGGGGCATAGAGTTCAAGGGAATTCCAACCTTGCATCACCAAGAGCACGCTTGTGTGGCAGCCAGTCTCAACCGATAGGCCTCATCTCTCTCTACATCTAGTACCTTGACGCTTCCTACCACTCACCATCCCACGGGTGGCTAGAGGGCAGCCATTCTGGGGGGAAACAGACAGGACGCTAACTCCGCTTTAACATCTCTTATGCATGTTGCAGGGTTGCCTAGGGCACCAATACAGCCCTGCAACATGCATAAGAAATGTTAAAACGGGTGTTAAAGTGGAGTTTGCGTTGTATCTATTTTCACCCTTTGTGGAGCCTGCAAGCATGGACAAGATCAAGGCCAGAATATCAGCAACCTCAAATGGGATATTATTTAATTTTATTTATTTATTAAAAGATTTAATATTCCACCCCTCCTGCCACAGGGCAGCTCAGGGCGGCTCACAACAGCATACATCAACAATTATAAAACCATACAATTATAAAAACGTATCACTCCCCTCCCTCCCTTTCCCGCCAAACGCCTGGCGGAACAGCCAAGTCTTGCAGCTTTTATGAAAGGAGCGGAAGTCTGGGGCCAGACGCATCCCCACCAGAAGCGAGTTCCACAGCCTCAGTGCGGCCAACGAGAACGCCCTCCCCTGCGTGGCCCCCCCCAGAAGACTTGGGGGACCACAAGAAGGGCACCCCCCGATGCCCGCAGGGGCCGGTCCAGTACTCGGGGGTGAGGTGGTCCTGCAAATAGGCAGGACCCAGACCGTTTAGGGCTTTATAGCTTAAAACCAACACCTTGAATCGGGCTCGGAAGACTATCGGCAGCCAATGCAGAGAACGGAGCACTGGTGTAATGTGCTCCCGGCGACCCAGTTCCACCAAGAGCCGGGCCGCCGCGTTCTGCACCAGCTGCAGCTTCTGAGCCGTCACCATGGGTAGCCCCATGTAGAGTGCGTTACCATAGTCTAGTCTTGAAGTGATGAAAGCATGGATAATGGTGGCTAGGTCAGAGTTCGAAACATACGGCCTAAGCCGGACGTACCAGTTGTAATTGGCGAAGGACACCCATCGCCACAGCCTGCACCCGAGCATCCAGGCGGAGTACCCCTAGACTCCGCACCTGGGGAACCAACGGAGGACAGACCCCATCATTATGATCATTTTCTTTCTTCTTTGGACAGTCTAACTTGCACTGGGCCTTTCCAGACATGCAGTAACCAAGATCGGATTCACCAAGCCAGCTAGCTATAAAAGGTTATTTCCCTTTTTGTCTTCGCTAATGCACTGGGAGGCTATCAGAGAGGCTTTCAAAGGAATTCCTGAAAAGGGGCTGGTGGTTTAATGGTATTTAAATACACACACACACACACACACGTAAACAGTTTGGGGAAGATGAAATGCTCCCCCGAGTAACAAGGTTAAGAGAGTGAGGAAGAGCAGAGCAAATTCCTTACAAAAGTTTTTGTTTTCTTTCTATATTTCTTTCCTTCCTTTTTTTAAAAAAAAAACAAAAAACTTTTTGCAAGTTAAAACCAAGATAATGACACTGGGTGGGGACCAATTTTGAGGGCAGAACAGCCAAACCAAAATTAGCTTCCCAGCCAAGGGCTCCCACGGCCTCACTGCTCAGGGAAGGAAGCTGACAAAAGTCATGAAAAGCTTCTTCCGTGAGACGAGAAAGGAGGCGGCAGGTAATGCTTAAGCAAAGGTGACACTGCTATTAAAATATTTTTGGACATAATAAAAATAAAGTACTCCCAACAGCCTCTCTCTCTCTGAATCAGGCCCACGAAAATCCTCTGACCAGAGGGGAGGAGCAAGCACTCTCCCCCCTCCCCCCCTTGTCTTTTCGCCCCTTTCACTAAGAAAGAGGTTTTCCTCCCTCCCCACACCTTAAAGTTATGATGTAAATTCCTGTCTTATTCTAATGTTTCCTGTTAATTAACTGGGTGAAAGTTATAATCGTGTATTTAAATTGCTACCAAACCTTCTTGCCCACCACTGCCAATAGAGAAAATGCGAGACTGAATAATATTGTATGGCTGGCGGGGGGGACGGGACACGAAAGTTATCTGGGCGGGTGTGAGGCTTGGAGGAACACAGCTGCTAGCTCCACGCTGAGCTAAGGAGAATTTCCAAAATGGTGGGGTTGCGGTGGATGGGAGACAGGAAGATGACAAGGAGGAGATGGGAGGGAAGAAAGGGAGCAACGTATGTAAGTGTCTCACGGAGGCAAGAGGAAGTGGGGCACGGCACACAAAGACGGAGACCCCCTGCTGTACCCACTGACTGGCATGAGGCAGACCCTGTGTGACCCCAAAGCTTGTTCCTTCTCACCAACAGCAGTTGGTCCAATAAAAGAGACCATTCAAATCACTTTGTCGCCCTCTCCCACACCACTAGAAATGCATTGCTAAGCTAACAATTTTTCACTTATGGCAAAAACCCTACTGGGAGGTCTAGGTAACTGAAGCTAACTAAAAAGGGGGTGGAATGACCCTCCTTTGACCAACTTTACCTTGATGCGATACAATCTTGGCTCATCCTGGACTCTCCCCTGGCAGGCGTTCTACTACAAAGGCATTGCTTCATTGGAAAATGCTTTTGATCCCGAGAATAACATTTACTTTCCAAGACTAGATCCCGAGGTGAAGTTGCCCCAGTGGATAAAATCAGTTTTACCTGAGAACAGACCCACACCCTATAATCCCATGTATATCCACCACCATGGAATGGGAGTCCCACATCACCACAGTAGAGGTGAGGCATGTGAGAGATTTGGGGGAGCTAAACAGTCCTTATTTCAGGATACCACAACTTTACAGCACCCCAATGGAAAGACATCACAGCTCTATAGTGCCACTCCTTCCTGCCATTTTTATCTTAGCCTGGGGTTCTGGACATGGACATCGCTACTCTTAAGGAGGAGTGCCACAGGAGATTCACAATACGTATCAGACATAACCTGATTTGGTTTTGTTCTCTTTGGCCGCTTTTACACATGACAAAAACGGGTTCTTGTAAGTGCTTGAGATAATACCGGCTGACATAAATGCTAGTGTTTTGTAATGTGTGAACGCACTATTCCTTCCACATCTCCTCGCAGAGGTCAGATAAGCCTCAAGCCCTATTAACTTTACCGCAGTACTCCTGCCATTCTACAGCACCTAATAAGCTGCTGCATCGGGGTGGTCAAAGACAGAAGCCACTGAAGGTGTAAGGATTGTGGGGTGAGGAGCATCTGGGTCATGGGCAGAAATGGGTTAAAGGTGCAGGGACAGGATCAAGGCGGGGACTAGAGAGGGGAAAACAGGAGAGAAGACTGAGGGTAGGGACTAAAGAGATGGGACTAGGAATGAGAGCAGGAGCCAGAGCAAGGACTTGGGAAGACAGAGCAGAGCAAGGATTGGGGCTAGGAACAAGAGCAGGAGCTAGGTTAATTATTCTGCCCAGCTTCTGGGGCTACCAGCAAGCCTTATATACAGGGTGGCATCCAACCAGTAGCTGGGAGGCATGACAGTGGTGGGAGACAGACAGGAGGGAGTGTGGCTAGGGCCAAGGCACAGATGCTTCACTGGGGGAGCAGCTGGGCCTAAGGGAAGACAGAGCAGTGGTGCTACAGGCCCAGCCACTGCTGTAGGAACACTGGAGGCAAGGGTTCAAGATCCAAGTCCTAACAGAAGAGATACATAGACACCCCCTGAGATTGGAAAATCTGGGGGGAAATCCCTGCCATTCAATATGCAGGCTCCCCCACAATTAGGTTGCTGACCAGCAACAGCAAGTAAAAATATAGCCAAGACTTTAATGTGGTTTAAAAGGCCTAATTAAAATTCAGGGGCCCCAGAAATACTTCTCCATGCCTGACAGGATCAAGCCATGCTTTTTTTTTTTAGTATACATACACTGTGATTCCTGCAGAGCTGCCATTATCACACAGCCTATCCCATGTTTCACATTAAAACAGCCCCAAGACAGTGGTGGGGTGGAGCTTGTGAAAGAAACAACAGACATTTAGGTAAAAAGTTAAGGAGGTAAACTTGAACTTTACTTTCTTTGTGTGCTACAACGAAACGGAGGCCACGTATCAGCAGTTAATAATATCTTTGTGCCCAAAATAAACTGGAAAGGAAGCTACTTTGTGACAGTGGGCAGGCAGCCAGGGTGCTCTGTGGGTCATTCAATCCTGCTTAAGAAAGAAGGTACGGCTGGCAGTAACCGCTACGTGGCCTGTTAACGTATTCTTTTGCACGGCTCACTCAGAGGTCACTACAAGACGGCACCGGCAGGAATTCCATGTTCATCTTTTTGAAACCGCCCAGTCACGGAGGCTGGCTCATGCTCCCACGTTTGGTCAAAGGAAGAGAGAGGTCCAATATCAGCATCTCTCCAAGATTCTGGGAGTCACGGTGGTTTTGGAGAGGGGAGCCAATATAGGATGGCCAATAACCCAGCAATAACCTTAGTTAATAGTCAAACAGGCAGACTGTGAAAGGAGCACGTCTGGCCTGCATGTTTCAGCAGAATGGAACAGGGCTTCAGCCTGGAGGGAGAATAGGTCCGTCCACCTGAGGTGTTTCCAGGTGTGGGGCTTCTTCTTCAGAAATGAGGACAGGAAATAGATCCTCTTTGCTTTACCAACCCTTCCTGAAGTAAAATGTCACAGGCACCATTTTTAAGAAGCACCCACTGATTTGGCATGACTTGGTTTTGGGACGTCCAAATAGATACCTTGGGGTTGATTTTCAGAAGAGCTGAGTTCAAAGTGAAGGGGAGCTGCCAGTGCTCAGCTCTCTGAAAATTGAGCCAGAGATGTCTCGAGTAAAGAGGAATAAGGACACTTTGGAAAATTTGGGTCTTAACTCCTCCACTGACAGGGCCAGTACCCATCTCCTTCTTCCTAAAGCACCCTGATCTAGACGGACTGATGCAATTCTGCTGAGAGAAGATGATGGAAAGTAGGATGGAGCTTCGGAGACAGACTGACCATTCTATGTAATCCCCACTGGCTATTCTTCCCATCTGACCCTTTCCAGCTGCCGTGCCAGTCTTCATATGGAGAAGTAGCTTTGCCACTGGTTGGCTTTCACTATTAGTGAACGTACGTTGCTAACATACCTTCTCCATAGTTGTGACTGGTTATAGGATCACTGAAACATTAGCAGGTAATGATCTAGTAGTCCTTCTCTCATGCTACAAAGGGTCATTCCTTAATGTACGTTGACTAGCAATGTATCCAGTCCAATTTTAAACTGTCCCAGATGAAAAGCCTTCCAATATTCCCTTTTAAGTCAATTTTACTTAGCAGGTAGATACACAAATGAAGTCCCGCTGACATCCTCTGATGCTCACCCTCAAAGTGTGTTTTTGTGCTATTCTTCTGCAAGTTGCTAGGACTGCCAAGCATAAAAAATGATGGCCCAGGATACCCACTAGCCAGTGGCCATGAAAAGGTATATGCTGCCACATGCACACTTGAGTCTTGCAAAAATAAAACTTCAGTTGGAAGTTGCATGCATTAGAAACCACAGCGACAGACAATAGGAATGTCTTTCTCCACAGAATTTATAACACATGCTATTTAACTTGGGTATAAGTCTGACAAACAGTACGTCCCTATCTTCTGCTTCCCACCGTACCCAATACCAGAAAATGGACACTGATTATAAATTATTTTCAAGGCAACATTTTAAATGGAAACCCTTTTTGGAATAGTCCTATAAACAGAATAGGGATGAAGCAGGCTTCTCTGGGAACTACTGCAATCAAAAGCCCCTTATCCAGACAACTTTGGTGGCACCTGGTTTTTGGTCAGGATTAAAGGGGTATCTGGATAAAAAGGGGTTTCATGTAAGCGTAACGCAGAGTAAAAAACAGACGTGCGGACAGTGTGAAGGCTCCCTGGCCCGGGAAACCGCAGCTGACGTGGCCTGGGCTGTGTTGGGGCACCAGACACATGCGCCCGCAGCTGGAGAGCTGTCCTGCCGCCCGCACGACTGTGGTAGGGCCGGGAGCATAACGAACGTGCAGGCAGCCAGCCCCGCCCCTGCCCTACCCCCCCGCCATGACAGACAGCCATGGTGGCCAATGGCGGGCAACCATGGCGGCCACAGACCCATGACAAAAGCAAGGTGGGCCAGGACAGAGAGGCTGGCCTGCTGCGGCCCGCGCTGGCAGCCCTTAGTCTGGGTTGGGTCCTCGGAAAATCTCAGACACAGCCCAGGCTAGCTGCCTGCCTACCTGCCCTGGGGCAGAAGCAGGCCAACCTTAGGTGGCATCACAAAAGTTGTGCCGGTGGCTCCTTGGCCACAGCAGGCCAAAGCAAACCCAAGCGGGCCACTGTCACTTCTGATTTTACCCCCAGTGGGTTTAGATTTCATGGAACATCAGACCGTATAGAATCATAGAATCTTAAGAGTTGTTGGGTACCTCAGAGGTCATCTAGTCTCAGAGGTCATCTAATCCAACCCCCCCCTGCTCAATGCAGGAAATCCTGCAATAAGAAAGAAATAAGGACGAATACAAAAGAATCTGGAAGAAGAAAGAATCTAATCCAGAAAGAATCTGGATTAAAGAAAGATGTGGAGAAGCTGTTTCTAATGTACGGAAAATCTACTGAAGTTAATAAAAAGCAAGGCCACACTCCTCAAACTACTTGCTCCAGGCTTCGATGAGGTTGCTCCAGAGTAAGCTGTTTGTAGATCGCAGCGAAATATTCTTCCTATAAGTATCCTTCAACTTCCTACTCAATTCTATACAGAGGACAGAATTCTGCAACAAATTTTGTCGGGTGGTTTTAAAAAATCCCAATCTGTGGAAAGAATCCGAATTGCTATCAGATTCCATGGAACATTTCTATGAAAGATCCAGTACCAGGCCACACCTATGCCCCTCATCTCAGTTCCTCACTCTGAGAGTCCGCCTTAAAAAGCCCACCCTGCCTAGGGAAGCAAAAAGCCTAATACAAGGAGGAGCCAGAATGGCGTGTCAAAGAGGCCAAAAGCTACAGGAGACCTTGCCAAGTCTCAGTCTCTCCCCACTTGACTGACCTGCCTACATTCTGCCACAGTCAGATGATGTGTGAGGCGAGTTGCAATGGTCCTAGCCAGTCTGGCAGGCGGCCTGGCTTGCTTCAAAGACTTCAGTGCTGTCATCTTAGCATTAACCCCTGATAGCCTCATTCTGCCGCAGACAGGTCTGAGTTTTTAGGGGAGCTATTTAATGCACACGCAAACACTAGCTAATGCTGCTTGTGGCAAGCTCTTTAATGCTATCCAGACAGAAAATTTACAATGCAACATGATGTTTAAAAAGAAAAAAGATGTATTCAAATAAACTTGGTATGAAAGGTTTTTAAAAAACAAAAACAAAACAAAAACAGCCACCTATTGTTTATTCCAGAGATAAACGTACAACCCTTGGTAACACAGGAAGATTTCTCAGTTTAAAATGGTAACAGGATGCCAATTTGTAAAGACAAACGTTTTGCGTGCCGTTATTAACTTTACGGCAGAGGGGATGGGAATTCTCCACAGCAATCATTCAGGATTGTGCTGCTCTGTGCACCTCTCTCATTCATAGGGTAGGGTGGGGAGTGCCCCCCATTAAGTTCAACCTGCTCTTCTACTGTGGATAGTTCTAGATTTTAAAAAGGTGCATCCCTCAAGCGGACAGAGATACCAGCAGGGATCAAAGGCGTAGTGTAACATTCCTGGCCTATCCGCCATTTCATAATGAAATGTCAGTCAGCTGCACTTCAGAGCTTTTGTAGTAAAAGATGAATCGAACCCAAATTATTTACCTCCCATTAAATAATTGGAGGTTTGTTTTCAGGCAAGGGGAAAATGGGAGTACAGGCACGCAGAATCATCACGTGGTTTTCGCAGTATGCTGGGGGGGGGGGCACCAGATCAGTTTTTGCCTTATAGAATAGTAATTACTAACTCAGAAAAAGACAAAATACCACGCACAAACCTCATAGTGCTTAAATGTTACCACAGCACCACAGGATTTTTACCTCTAGTGCCAGGGTGGTATAGTGGATAAGCAGCTGGAACTGGGAAGCCAGGGTTTGAATCCTGCCTTAGCCATGAACTCAGTGGGTGGTCTCTGGCAAGTGACAACCTCTCAGCCTCAGTTCCCCATCTGTAAAATGGGAATGTGTGTGTGTCTCGTTCCCCTCACCCTTGTCTACCTTAGATTGCAAGCCCACCGGGCAAGGACCTGTCTCTGTAAAGCGCGGTGTATGCTCAGTAGCACTATAAAAATAATTAGTAGTAGAGCTCATGGACTCCCAGGAAAGACTCTCATTGACTTCAATGGATTTGGATTGAGTCCAAAAAGAGCATATAATCAAAGATGAGCTGCTTGAGGCTGAAATCGGTGTAACCAGCCTTATTTTTAATGAATAAATCCTTTAATACAAAGGAATGATGAGCAGGCGATGAGCTAGCCAGTCCCATGAAGAAAGGCAATGACTCTTTTGGTGTGCGGAGAGGTACCCAAGTAGCCGTCCAAACCTTGCTTGCTAGAAATTAAAACAGCATTGTGGCATCCCCTCTCCTTCTGAGGAAGAGCTGGATCACAATCCATGTCCTACTGAAGGTTACCCTACTCTTATCTAGGGCATGAAGCTTGTACAATGCTGTGAGCTACTTTGCTGATCTTAAAAGAAAGGGCTCTACTTCAGCACCTCCAGGCAAGAACACTGCCCAGAGGTTTTGGAGAGGCATGTTTTTTAAGCAACGTGTACCCTCATCTGGATCGGGAGAGAAAGGGTAAAAACACATGGCCTGTAGGCCAACAGCACGTCTGTTGAGGCGCCACCAGATGCTGACCTGGGATTGCCCTGGGTCATGTTGCTGGCGAACCTGGGCTACGACCTCGGAGGTTTTCCAAGGACCTTGCCCAGGCGCAGCCCACTACGTGTGGCGTTGCCGGCTATGACCTGGCCCAGATCCACCATGGCTGTCTGTCATGGCAGGAAGCGGGGCGCGGGGTACAGCACGGGGGTGGCTGCCTGCACGTCTGTTGCGGCCCTCCCTGTCCCCAGGCCGCGCGACGGCGGTCCGGCCCCAGGCACGTGTGTTCGGTGCCCCAACCTGACCCAGACCATATTGGCTGGGATTTTCTGTTTTGCCGTCACGTGTATTTTTACCCAGAGCAGATGAAATTATGGGAGAGATGGATTTGGGGTGTGGGTGTGTGTAAGAGAGTGAGATTGGGGTAGGGGACAAAGACAGCCTGAGAGGGGAGAAAGGCTGGGGGTGAAGGAGATGCAGAAAGAAACTGAAATGGAGGGGGGAGATGGAAGGAGGAAGAGGAGGAGAGAGAGGCAGACCTGGAGTGCTTTTCGTCTGGAGTAAAGGATTAGCCAATATTGCTTTAAAAGGAAGCCAAGCCGCACGTCAACTCAATTGGCTCCTCAGTTGAAATTTTAACCTTGGGAAAGATCCTTTTTATAAAGCGTTAACTAGGTCCCAGGGGCTCGGCTGTGCTGTCAGGGTTCCACCCCCCTCCTTTCCCACATTCTACCCCCCTCCTCCTTCCCTCTCTTTTAAAGCGCCATGTACAACATGAAAGGGCAGCCTGAGTGAATTAAAGGTCACCTCTGGGCATTTCAGGAGGAACCAGTTCCTTTGTGAGGACCCCCGCGGGATTACGTTTTCACATTCAGCTCCTTTATTTTATTTTATTTTTAATTTTTATTTTTTCTTCCCTTGCCAAAAGAATCAAGTCCCTGGCTCCAGGCTCCCAACTTTCCTCCCACCCTGAACTGAGCCCCATTCATTAAACTGGCTGGCTGCTCAGCAGCCCAGGCCAGGAAGAAAAACAGAAAACAGAGCAAATGAAAGAGAGGCTCAGATTGGTTATTTCAAGGGGGAAACACTTGCAGAAGCTCTCCGTGTATTATTGCCCTCATCATTCCACACTGGTCACCCTCCCACATCCTCTCCGTTCTGCTAACCCAGCGCCGCAGCCGTTCATCAGGGAGATTACCCTCAGCCACGGGAAGCAGAGCAACACCCGATTGGGAGCTGAAATTAAGCATGTTTTTAAACAAGATGGTAGCACGCACGGCCACCCATCACCCACTCACCCGGCCGCACGTCGGAAAGTGGCCTGGCTGGAGGCGCGCTAACATGACCCACGCAACCCCCACCCATGGCCACTCACGGCGCACCGGAGGAAAAGCCAGATTGCGCCAGGCACGTGAAGGCAAAACCGTGTGCGTAGGGACAGGCGCCCACACATCCCTGGCCCATTTGAACTGGAGCGCCCACCCATGCCAGAGAACAGGTCTGAGGCCCCACTGCTTCCTCATTCCACCCCCCAAGCCCTACCGGGAGCTCTTAAACAAGTAGCGGGTTTATTATTCATGGGAATTACCCACATTTTCAGGCAGCCGAATATCTGCGGCCACAACGGATATTCGCATACCTGATTTGGGGAGTATTCCAATTTGGGGGAGGAGGTCGCCAGGTTTTTACAGTTCAGTTATTTCATTTTTTCAGTCATTTTAGAATTGCACTTGCATGATTTTCGGCAGTGGCACTTGTAAGATAGTGGAAAGATTGCCAAAATTATGTTAACTAAATACCGAAATAACCAAACCAAAAAGAATAAAGTCAAAGAAAACCCAAAGGGGAATAACCACAACAGGTTCCTGACAAAGCATAAAACAGATCTCCTAAATACCATTTTCAGTTCAGACAGTGTTGATTCAACAGGTATTTGTCCCCCCCGGGATACCTGTTTTAGCCACTTGACACAATCCCAATTGATATTTGACATATTCTTCGTGTCTTTGTTGCTTTCAGGGGTCATGGGATTATGTTTAAATCTCAAAATGGGGTCACAAAGGCAAGTATTTTGAAAACAACTGTTCTCGTCACTCAAGACACCTCAACAGAGTCCTGGAAAAAAACCCAGGCCTGAGAGAACCCAGCTGGTCCCACTGGGCCTGTACTGGCCACATAGTTCTGCTGCGGGCCAGGCGTCACTTCCCTGAGGAGTCTCATTGCTCCAGCTGAGGAAGGGCCACTCCTAGGCAGAGTGCGACTGGCTCACGTCAGATCAGGTCAGGCTGGGCCTTGGAAGAGACTGGCCGTATCAATACAGGTTCAGGTCTGGTCAAGTAGAGACAGGCTTGGGCCCTGAGCAAACCAGAACGTCCAGCTCTACAATGTGCCAATGATTTTAGTATACAGCAGTGTTAACAACCCCAGTGCGTTGGCCCTATTCCACGTGGAGGCAATTATATCCAAGGACCCGTATTCACCGTGTTGTTTTCCCCACGGATGGCAGCGGAGAAAGTGCAGTGAACACGGATCCCAGATTTCTCTCTCACTCTCTTGCTCTAAATCCCACCCTATCACTTCTAACTTCACCTGAATAAAAAAACCTTACTTTCCTGTCCAAAACTGCAGAGAGCATTGCTGAATACCATTCTAAACAGCTGACGCGCTCCATGCTAGAAAAGGTTGTCTATCAGTGGAGGCTGAAAGTTAGAGCCATTAGGAAGGGAAAGCGAACGGATGCTTTATCAGATGTCTGA
The DNA here is from genome assembly GCA_003113815.1 of Sphenodon punctatus. Classification (NCBI taxonomy): domain Eukaryota; kingdom Metazoa; phylum Chordata; class Lepidosauria; order Sphenodontia; family Sphenodontidae; genus Sphenodon; species Sphenodon punctatus. The sequence continues at coordinate 2,725,730 of QEPC01004899.1, forward strand.
ATCAGGTTCCAGATATATGGCAATCTGGGGCTTTTTTTTAACCCAGTCAAATATCCTTTGGGGATGAAGTTATAAAGCAAGAGTCCTTCTAACTCACCTGCCCCAGGGAAGGAGGCGTCCATCTGCAAACTATTGTCTGTTTAAACTTAGATAAGATGCAGCTTCCCCACCCCAAGGAATCAAGCACTCCAAATGCACCCTGACGATGCCTCATTAAAGCCCTGTTCAAATACACACCATCCAACTAAGTTAACTAACTACCTGTATGTAAAGAAAGGAAAGCGAAAGTCAGCTCTGGAGAACAGCTGCAAACCCTCTTTTATTTTCATTCCTTGACTGGTAGGGCTCTCCAGGTGGGAATTTTTGAGGGGTTGCACTTCTGTGTGTGGAACAGAGTTGCCAGTAAATCAGACCAAATGTAAAACAAATGCTCTTTCACATGGAGGCATTCGGCTTTGTCTCCTGGATTGAGCAGTTCACTGTATCCCTCCTTCGTGAGTCAACACTCCTATCAGTCTTCATGAAACTCCATGTCTACAATTACATTCATGGAGACCAAAAGAGTGCTTGGTGATCATAGAAAAAAAAAAAAAAGGTTCCCTTTTGGGGGAAGGGGCTGGAGAAAGCTGGGGGGAAAAAATCTTTGCTAACAAAAACCAGAAGCCTTCCGTCTGAAAAATATAAACCCTAGGGGAATGATTATCTCTTTTAGGATTGGGGAGTAGAATGTATTAATATAAATCTGGGGCACCTTCGTCAACTCTGGCTGAGCTAGGACATTAAACTACCCTAGCGAGCCCCTTAAGAAGGCATTCGCTAGGCAATCTATGTTATTTCCTGCAGCCCAAAACCCCACCCCCTCCTCCCTTCCCTTCCAGGAGCAGACTAGACAGAAAAGATGTTATCAATAACACAAACCTTTCAAAAGCTCCCTTTTAAAAGCGAGTACTTCCTTTGCTTATTTCATGTGGTATTCTGTGGCGTGCAACCCCACCCCCTTTGCATATTTCTTGGGGGGGAGGAGAGCTCCAACAACATCCTTATTGTGTTATTCTGCCTCTGTCCCCCCCCCCTCCTTTACTCTTCACCTAAACCACTCTTTCTTTCCTCTAGTAGAATTTTTTTAAAAGACCAACTGCAAATTGCCCTCCCCTACCCTCCTGCTCATTTGATTAATTCTCACTAGGGTTTTTGAACAAACAATATACTCCCCTCTCAAGTAACAGGCAGGGGATATATTACCCTGAAAGAAAAACAAACAAGGCTCACTTAAAGCCAGCCACACCAAATGCAATTCCTAGAGAGAAACACAGACACACACAAAGCCAGAGCAGACTCCATATTTCTAAAAAATTTAAGACACAGGTTGATGAACTGGGTAAATGCTCCAGAAATCATAAATCAGGAAAGAACGCATGACAAACAAAAGTACCATCCAAAACATTACACTCCACTAGCCCAGGCAGGTACATTTTTCAGATGGATACTAGTGTTTACTGACCCATACCCATGTATTGGTAAAGCGGTTTAACACTCAGTTAGGTCTCTAGAGAGGACTAAGGGAAGAAAGGAGGTGTTCGAGATTCCTAATATCTCTGAAAGAGCCCGTTTTCAGAACAGCAAAACTCTGGTTGAAGTCAGTGGGAGCTTTGGAAATTGGCATTTTCCAATGAAGTAGGAGGGATGCACTTGTACAGATGTTCTCCTAAGACACGGGCACCGTTCTGTCCCACACAAATCCCTTTGAGCTTAGCTATCATGTCACAACACTCCCTGCTGTGAGCCAAACTGGACCAGAATCCTGCACAATATCCATTCCTCAGAGGAGGAAGGCCTCTCATCTGCCATTCTGGCATACCCAGACAGAGGGTAATAAGATTTAGCCTTCGCTGTATAAAATGTGCATGCATTTGGTGCTGTAATAAACCAGCTAACTGCTGTCCTGTTACAGCCAGCTTGCAAGCAACCTTTTTCTAGGGTCATATAAGAACGTAACCGTTTCTGGACCATAACAGGACCCCTGCTATGGTCCACTTCTGCTGCTTCTGACTCTGCTGCAGACAGAAAGCTGAGAAGAAAGTAATTTTTTTTAAAAAATGTACAGATTCAAGACTAAGGGTCAAATCCTGCTCACTCGCTCCTGAAATCAGTGCAACTAATTTGTGCAAACAAGAAAAGCAAGATTTCGACCTTTGCTCTATAAAAATATAATCATCTGTAACGAAAGGCAGTTGTGGAAGTTACCAAAGAAATTACTCTGCCACCACATGCCCAGCTCCCCCACCCCACACCAACCGCCAGATGAGAACATGAATATGGGGATTTTCAAAAGGGTCCAAGGGAATTAGACACACAACTGCCATTGTCCTTCAGAGTAACTGATTCATTTAACCTGGGTATGCCAGAGATGCCTAAGTGAATTAGGTGCTCCTGCACCCTTTTAAAATACCAGCCTAAGTGCCCTATGCTCCTACAGTAGCCCATCATCATCTTTGATTCACTCAGGTCCTGAAATCAATAGGAGATTTATGGGCAGAAGGCAGAGAGGACCCTGAATTAGACTCTTTGATATGAGAGTAAATGAGATAATAAGTCTTACCTGAAAGCCCCGCAGGGGCTAGATAATTAGTTCCCCCTGTCTCAGTGGAGGAAGGCACAGAATCTGGACAATCTGCTGCAGCAGAAGGGGGGGGGGGGGAATAAGAAATAAACACATTAGTTTCTTAGCTCCCTGTAAACAGTGGAATGCACACATTCCAAAGCGTTTAGCAGTAAGCTATTACTAATTGTCTGCATAGACATCCCAGTTCATTACAATACTCCCATCCTAACTCATCACCCATGTCTGGGCTCCACACTTCCACTTAATCATTAGTCAATGCACACAAGATTACAGAGTGGCTAGGATCTATTTTTTGTGTGTGTGTCAGTCATTAGTTGAATAAATCAAGTCTTCCATCTTTAAGCAATTGATCAAGATCAAAAAGGAGTTTCGATCGCTGCTCTACTGCCTTGCATAAAAATAAGCTGCAAACAAGAAATGCGAAAGTGAATGAGAGATATTCCAGTTTGTCACAATAGCTCAGTGTAAGTTTTGTTACTATCTCTGCATTATTAGAGCTAGGATTCATACTCATTTTTGCCCATCACTCACTGTAAATTAAGTTTACTTCCCCGTACTTTGTGCATGCACCAACCAGTTGGACTGAACCAAATTTTCTTTGTGCACCACTGAAGAGGACTTTGGGTGTTTTTAAATGAGATGCTTCCACAGTAATGCCACTCAGTGTCCATGGACCCCCCCCCACACACTTTGCTCATTTAAAAACACCCGTTATGATAAAAGCTAAGAAAATCTCTCTTTCTAGCGACTCCTTTACACAGACAAGAGGAGCTTATTTGGAAGAGAGTGGAGAGTGAAAAGTCTGACTCCTGTGCTCCTCAAACGTATGACTGCTCCGTTCGCTGCGAAAAGCAGTATGAGGTCAAAACTGAGCAACGTTTACAGCAGCTGGTGAACTCGTACAAACCATTTTAACTATCTCTCAGCACAGTTAAAAGCCTTATGGAAATATTATGGGTAAGTGAATACGGGGGAAGGTGTTTCCAAAACCACAGCCACATTTTCAAAATAAGGGTCAGATTTGCAAAACGCCAAACCTAAATCTGTCTCCTATGGCTAGTCAATTGACAGCCAAGTTCATCTAAACTTCTGTACCATAGTCTCAAGAAAACCATCTAAGGATAAACACAAACAAGACATTAGCCTGCTGCAGTCCAGGTTCCAGGCCCCACTCACATGTATTGCACGTCCAGACTAATAAATGGGCAGCCCCTAGCATGTCTTTCATGTGCTTGCGGGCAGCCACAACTGGCAGTGCCAGGGAGAGCAAGAGTGGAGAAAGGGGCAGGAAGCAGTCACTCTTCTGACGCTCTAGGACTTCCGCCTGCAACTCTATGGTGCTGGCGGACCTGTACGTGTGGAGGTACTGCCCGAAACCTAACTGATGGGATGCGGATACCTGGGCCCACATTAGCCAGGATTCGACCACACTGCAGGCTCCACATTCTCTGAGACCACACCATGAGTAGGAGCTACGGGTCCAGTGGATGGCAGTGGGGGCAAACACCTAACAAACAGGCGGGTGGATACCCACCTGGTGGGGGCTATCACAAGCGAATGTAGCGCCAGGTACATTGCTGGCGCTATATAAATGCTTGCTAATCATCATCATCATCATAATTTGTTACTATACCCTAAGACTGTAACCCACAAAACCTGTCCCACTGAAGCTCTACAGTTTGTGGAAAGTGTGTCTGCAATCCTTGGGCTCCTAGCAAATTGCCCATGTGATGTTTGATGGTGCAAAATGTTGACACTCTAGTCTATGCCCCTATATGTGCCACGTGGGTCCATCACCCACTGCAATAAAATGCCCTCTCCCAATGTTGTTTTTCAGGAGCTCCCTTCTGAAAAAGATAGGGAAAGAACATGTGTGTGTGTGTGTGTGTGTAATCTCATTTTATCAGAGCAAAGTATAACCCCTAACAGGAATATACAGTTTAACAGGATACACTTAATCAAACTGAAAACAATAGAGGAGACAGGAAATGAAGTTACTTGTGAAATACTGTACACCATACACTTTCTAAATGCCTCGGAGCCTTTTTCATGTTCCTTGGAAATCAGCCTCACTTTTTTTTAAAAAAAAACCTCTCTCTTTTCTATCCCCCAAATAAAAGATGGCACCTGGTATCTCCCCCACCCGTGGAGTTCATTTCAAATGGCTTTTGCAGGCTGCCTTTCCCTCCGGCCAACACAGCTTGCTGGATGCAGGTATCAGGGTACAACACTAGGTTGTAGCACGGATGCACCAATGCATGGTCCATATATGCCAAGCGCGCTGCGGGGAAACACTAGTTGATCTCAGCATAAGTCATGAGCCCACCCACCAATGGGTATAGCATACTAAATCACCCTCCTCTTTATATAGCGCCCCCCCTGCCACGGCACCTGGAGCACTTTGCATAGGACTAACAACTTTTAATCCTCACAATTGGTTTTGACCTTTAAAGTCCTGAGCCACACTTACCTGCGGGATCACCTCACCCCACCCCCCTGGATCGGGCCCCTGCAGTTGGTTGGGGATGCCTTCCTCGAGGTTCCCCGGGTATCGGCAATGAGGAGGGCATTCTCGGTGTCTGCACCTCTCAATAGAGGTCCCCCCTGGCCGGCCCCGGACCTTCCCTCTTTCCGCAGACAACGCAAGACCTGGCTGGGTTTTTTTTGCAAGGGAGACAGGTGATGGGGAGGGTGAGTTTTTAATCACCGCCAGGTTTTGTTTTATTTTTATATGGTTCTTTGTATATTGTATTATGTTTTATGGATGTTGGTTTATTTTATTGTTTTAGAATACGCTGTGAGCTGCCCCGAGTTGCAGTAGCAGAAGGGGGCAGCCTAGAAATCTAATAAGCTAAACGATAACCCTGTAATGTAGGTGAGGCACAACTAGCTCAAGGACACCCTGTGAGTTTTTGGCCAAGGCAAGACTAGAACCAGGATCCTCCCCAACCTCCTAGTCCAAGCACTGTGCACCTAAGACATTATACCACACTGACTCTTATAGTCACTGCCTCTTATACCACTTATACTCAAACCAATGAGCTCATTTAATTTGCCCTCCTATACAGTACAGATCAATTGGCTTCCCTCGAGTTATTATTATATCAAGCCTATTCAAACTGTAATTCAGAGATTTTCAAGCTTTGGGATCAGACCTGCAGGAAGGCTTGCAACTGGAAGGAATGGGCAGCTAAGTTGGAATGGGTCGTGGTACAGAAAATGGGGAACGCAGTTGCAGCATGATGTTTGCCTCCCGACCCCGACTCATGGGTTATGGTGCAGCTGCAGCAGCTACCCCTATAACGGATACAAACTTTACTCACAGTCGCAACTGATATTATTTCATATTCTCTGCAAGTCTGTCTCACCTGCTTGGGGGGGGTCACAGGATGATACTGATGTCTCAAAATGGAACTCAGAGGCTTGGGAGCCCACAGTCGCCACTGTATTTGGCTAAAGCATCTGTTTCAATAGGCAGCTAGTCTTGATCAAAGGCAACTGGACCCTTTCCTCACAGACCACAGATATAAAACAACTTTGGACCAATGACACAGCTTCCCAAACGGTGGGGCGGGGCCCCAAGTGGAGGCTGCCGCAGCTGTCACATAGGGGGGGGGGGGGGTGATCCTGAATATCAGATGAACTCTGCATGTCTGGGATCACAGGATTCTGTGTAAGACTCAAAATAGGAGGTGCTGTTCTATTCAAGACTGTGGAAGGCAGCTTATTGCAGGATGTTCACGTATTCCCATGTTAAAAAGCAAGCCTATTGCCATCTTAAGGTCCTATTTCCTTGCTCTACAGCAAGGATGGGGACCTCAGGGCCAAAAGTGGCCTGTGGTTAGTTTTTTTATTTGGCCCCTTTCCAGTTCCTGGATCTGGCCCCTGGATCCATTTCCTATCCCAAGCACTGAAAGGCCGAGCTCAGAGGAAGGGGGCAGAGATGAGGGCCTGCACGCACGGACAGAGGACAAATCCATGATTGGACCCTCCTCTTACAGAATGCACCCTTAAAGCCCCCTATGCATCCCTCAGAGCTTGTACTCATTTTCACAGTGGCCCCTGGGAGGGAAAGTTTCCCCTGCCCTGAGTTAGAGATTCTACTACAGTATGAATCCAAACCTAAAGGCCATCTCCCTTTTTTGAAGCTTGGCAGCCTTTGAAATAAAGCTCCTTTCGGACGTTTCTGAAAGGCTGAGGCCTACCCCTGAGGCGCCAGATTCTGCCTTGAGAACAGTAGACTGACCAACTGCCACAGAACAGTTTCGCTTGGTTCCTTTCCATCCAGACTCCAGTACAATTTCCCTCCCACCCTCCTCATCTCCGAAAGCAAATTCTTTTCACAAATCACTTGGAAAAAAGCAGCAGCGGCAATTTGACCAAGCAGTGCTGGGTCAGAGGTCTGGTTTCAGAATAAAACCCTACTGAATATTTGCCCGGGCCACTCTCTCTCACACCCCAACTGCAATTCACAAGTAGGGAGGATGCAAAAGACAGACCCTTGCAGGCTCCTCACATTTAACCTTAGATAGCATGGCCCATGCCTCAGCCAAAACCCTGTTGCTGGTACATGGCGTTGTTAGGGTACTAACATGGCAGTTTTCTGTGTCACTGGAACGCTCGCCCAGATGGAGGAGTGATAAAATGTTAACCTCTCCCTTGCTAGATTTCGTTAGTCTCATCTAGAAAATGAACCATTTTAAAAGGAAACAAGGATTCTCTTCAAACAAAGGAAAGGCTGGTTGTTAACGCTTAACCCTTGTTAAAATTAATAGGGTCAAGTAGCGGCCATGGCTTGGGCTCCATGATCTGAGGGGGCCCTTAAAGGAGGCCTGTTCTGGTAGCCTTAGGTCCCCCCAACTCTCAACCCCTGGAGTAGCTGCTTCCGGTGGGACTCTGTCCCCATGCCCCTTGCCTCACCTACTAGGATGGGGGAGCAGGACCCTGCAGGAAGTGCTTCAATCAGGGCCATGAGGCACCACATTTTATTTTTGCCCTGGGTCCTGCAAATTCGAAGGCCAGCCCTGAGAATCAAAGAGCACTTTCGGAGGCTCACGGTGCTGTCTGGGTCTGGACTCCCAGGCTTGGTCAGTCACCGCAGGTTTGTGGCATATTAACACTTCATTCACAGGTACTGAGAGTCTTAGCTGAACCCTTCACTCCGCTTTGCAAACAGAACCCGCCCTACCGTCCACACTATGTGGCACTGTCAGGCTTTCCCTAGCTCCGCAGCATCACAGGCAGCTGCCTAGTGCTCAGTCTACGGTCTGTCCTCTCCTTCTCCTCTGCAGCCAAGCTGAGCACATGCACCTGCAACTTCTCATCTTTGTGAATGTTCCCCTTTCCTTTGTCTCCCTTACTTCTTCTAGATTGTAAGCCCCCGGGGCAGGGACCTACCTCGAATGAAATGTGGTACAGCAAACCGGTACATTGCTGGCACTATATAAATACTTAACAAACAGAGGTTTGGGCTTTCGGTCCAGGTAAATGCTTTGGGTCAACTTACATCATGCTCCAGCCTTAGGAGCTAAGTGAGATTGGTCTTGAGAGACCTCCACTAGTCAGCACAGGAGTGGCAGAATTTGGCTCCTGTAGGAGTATTTGGTCAGTTAAGGGAGGATCAGATCAATGCAGAGCCTTGGGATGGCGGGGCAAAGGGGGGGGATAAGGGAAGAGAGACCCTACCAGGCTAACTTCCATATAAAACTCTTATTAAGACACAATTTGAGCCACTTTCAAGATTTCAAACACGAGCGCTGGGATAGAGTAAATGGTGCCACCGAAAAGTATTCCGAGTATAATAATGCACCAAATAACCATCCTTCTGGGACAGACGTACTCAAGTCATTAATAGACACAAGTGGCAGCTTTTGGAAAGGCTTTAGAGTTACCAGGCCAACATGCAGCCCTAGCGCTGCTAGGGGATCCTAGCCACTCTCCTTCTCAGAGTGATTTTGGACGAGACACAGTTTCTCCTGGACTTCAGAATCCAGGAGAAACAAAATTAGACATTCACACCGCTACCGGGCGCCACTGAAAACAGCAGGAGCCAGCGAACTCACGCAGGGATGGAGATCTGGACTAGAGAAAACTCGATATTGAGGCTTCGCAAATCTGGATCTCTATCCATGCGGGAATTCCCCAGCGTCCGCTGTTTTCAACTGGCGCCCGGCTGACTTCCGGTAGCACCGTCAACATCTAACGCCCCCTCCCCCTGCATGATAAACTGTCTCTCGTCTAAAAAAAACCTCAGTTAATTGTTACTGGAGTGACTTTAGACTTCCACTGTCTTTCAAACATCACCTAGAGCAGTGGTTCCCCAAAATTTTGTCAGTGACCCCATTCTGGGGCTTGGATACAATCCTTTGACCTCAGACAATATCAAAAGAGATGCAAAGTATATTGAATAGCAGCTGGGATCATGACCCTCCCTCCCACCAGAGTTGGCATATTCCCACTTCAGGCCCCCAGCCATTGTCAGGAAACGTATGGCTGCCCTATATGAGCAGCCAAGACTACCCAACACAAGACTTTCACATGGAGTCCAACCTCACAGTCCTCAGACTGGTATTGCTACTGCCATAGCCAGTGGAAATGGGAGAGGAGGACACCAGGGCCAGGCTGTTGATAAGGAAGATTTGCTCAAACAGAATTGGTTAAGTTGTATAGCAAATCTGCATGAGGCAAGACTCTCAGGCGTGTCTACAGGAATGGAAGATCTGCCCTATAGATCACATGGGGCTAGCAAACATGCTAGTTCGTGTACACATGTTGGCCAACACATCTTAGCCGACACATGTTAACAAGCTATAGGCAGCATCCCCTGTGTAGGCATCCCCTCAGACCCTACTCGCAGCTTTTGAACCCACAGTATTACCTTGGCTAAGTCTTGTTGACCTCTCTAAGCTCCAACTAACCCAGTTATTAATGGGGGGGGGGGGACCCTGGTTCAAGTTTTGCCTTATCCAGACACTCACTGGGTGACCTTGGGCCAGTCACAATATTCTCTCAGCCTAACCTACCTCACAGGGTTGTTGTGAGGATGAAAAGTTCTGTTTAATTAGCTATATGTAAAGCGCTGAGTGCGCCATGGCAGGGGGTGCTATATAAAAACAGAGATTATTATTGTTATCTGTGAAACTGACATTACAATGCCCACCTAGCCTTCTTGGATGCTGTTTATAAAAGCTTTTAGATGCCTACATCAGCAAGACCTGCTCTGCAAACCCTTTGGATGCTCAGTTCCCACTGACTTCAACTAGCGCCCTGTGTGAGCTAGTCTTACAGGACAAAACCTCATACTTGGTACCTCTAATACTATTACTATGCACAATGCAGAAGAAAGAGTCAAATTTAAGTCCGCTACACTGTTCCTACCCAATATCCAGAGAGCTGTCCTGCATTGCTGAGGTTGAATGAATTGACCTTTCATTGATGATACCCTAGGGCAGTGGGCTCACAACTTTTTTAGGCCATGCTCCCCCTTTCTGTTATCTGTGACGCCCCGCCACTCCCACCAACATACATACACTTTCCTCCCTCACCCTCTTCTCAACTGCCTGTTGCTTCCCTTTAATGACTGATGCTCTTTCCCTTGCTACCCCATCATCCTGTATCCAAGAACAGGGTTGGACTAGATGCCCCTCGAGATCCCTTTCAACTCTATGATTCTCTGATCACTTTGAGTCAGAGTGGAGCAAGGCATTTACCAGTTGTGCTGCTCTTCGCGCTCATACTAATATACCTTCTGTACCCCCCCCCAGTTTGAAAACCAGTGCCCTAGCAGTCCCCTATGTTGGCCATCACAAATGCTTAGACCAGAGATGGGGAAGCTCAGGCCCGAGGGCCAAATGCAACTATGGGTGAAAACAGACATGCCGCTAACCACCCTTTTAACCACCCTTGGTGGTTATTTATGCATGTTGCAGGGCTGTATTGGTGCCCTATGCAGCCCCGCAACATGCATAAATAACCACCAAGGGTGGTTAAAGGGTGGTTAGCGTCATGTCTGAAAGTACCCTCTATGGCGAGTTTTGATGGGGTCCCAATCCAGTTCCTGGACCTGCTACTAAGCCCTGAGAAAAATAAATTATCTCAGCGATGAGGGCACGCACACGAGGACAGGAGATAAGATTCATGATCTGGTCCCTCCTCTTCCTGAGCGCACTCTTGAAGCACCTTCACCCGCAAACTTCTATGTGGCCCTTGGAGCTTGTAATTGGCCCCTGGGAGGGAAAAGGTTTCCCAACCCCTGGTTTAGACTGTCTATCCTAGTCAAATAGTATTTCCATGTAGACCAATTCCAGTGCCTGGAGACTAGACAGAGAGCTCTCTCCTCTCCCCCAAAGGCAGGAAAGAGTCAGGAGCATTGACTACTGAGACACAACTTCTCCTTGTTAAAATGGTTCTGATCTTAAGCTTTTCCCTTCTAAACTAATTAAAGCTCCTCTCTCTCATCTAACCAGCCTCAAGCAAGCAATATTCACACAACGTTTGCAAATATAGGAATGTGAGAAAACTAAGTTCCCAGCATGGTGCTGTCTGCAGCAGGCGATCCCAGTGATACGAGGACATTAAATTCTCTCTCTCTCTCCTCCCTCTCTCCACAATAGCCTTGATTAAAGAGGAAGCCCATAGCAGTCAGGGGGCTGCAATAGCCACCTGCAATGACAGACTTATGAGGCTTCTTTTTGTCTCTCCTGCTGCTCTGTGCCGTACAGTATTATTCAAAGAGTTCAACGGCCAAATGCATTTATTTTATTTTTATTTAAAAAAATGTTCCAGGTGGGAAAAAAAAAATATATAAAACTTTTTGGTGAGTAACCCAGTTGTTCCTGAGTTTCCGATTGGCAGCATTAATCACTTCCTATTGGCTGATACGGAGGACTTTTCCTTTCGAAATTGTACATTCATGTTCTGTGGCTTTTCTATTTACACACATTTCGCTACTTTATGTCAACACTTGCTAATGAATAAATATATCACTGGACTAACTGAAAATGAGGTCCTGGCAAAAGGCAGATTGAATGTTCCAACCCCTGCTAATAGATTTATCCTAGCATCTTTACTGGAAACTCAAGGCAATCTTTTAACCTTTCTTCCCTACAGCCTTGATTGACACTGCCAGGTAGCCTCCAAAACTCCTTTACAAATGACTTTACACCATGGTCAATATTATTTGATTATTTTTTTTTAAATCCAGGCTTGTTATCTTCTAGGAAATGTGTCTAAAAGCGAACATATTTCCCTAATAATAAAATTCTTGGACTAGATGACCCCCTAAGGTCCCTTCCAACCTTAACATTCTATTATTCTTTAATACCCAGTATACCCAAATGGTCCATCAGAAAACAAAAATCAAAGCAATTAGTAAACAGAGGAATGTAGGACATAACAGAGATTTCCTCTCATTACTGAACCTTTATCTAGTGTTTTTAATGCTAAAGCAAAATATTAGATGCTTTGTAACCCATTTATTTGTTAAGCAGCTATGCCTGCTTCTGCATGGGCCTCAGGTCCTGTTTACATGGGGAAAATTCATCTTGTCAAATGCCCAGGGCCTTCAAGGTATGGAGTATCATACAGTGATGGGGCACCCTGACCCTCAAATGAGTTGAGATTACAAACACAGATGATGCACAGGGGAGGAGAGGGCTTGTCCGTCCAGATTTTTGGCAGGCCCTACAGATTCTTTTAGTTGTGCCTCCATGCCCCCTCAAAAAGGGCACAATTTACCTATGCACCCCTCTTGCAACACTCTGCAGTTGCCTGTTGTTAAAAGTAAGATGGGATGCCAGAGCAGTTTTCCTGAACATTTCCATAATTTATACCAAGCTTCTTTCTTTTAAAAATTAAATAAATAAACAGAGGAAAACTCTGAAATAAAACTAGAAACGTTTATCATCCAAGGATTTGGGTTGGTTTTTTTAACACTATTTGAACTCTGGCAGCAAATCAGCCTCAAGGAACCTTAACAGCAATAGGGGGAGGGTGGGGGGAGAGAATTGGCCATTTGCTGTCCTTAAATTGGCCTTGCAGGAACAGGTTTCCTTTTAAAACTCCCTTAAAAGCACTAAGTTAACTACCTTGCCTGACTTTTAGGACACAACCACAAAGACAATTGTGTCCCAAGCAATTGGCTCGTCCATTAATCTTGAGGAAGATATGAAGTGGCCCAGTACAACTCTGCCCCTCCCCACAGATTCCATCCATATTTCTGATTTTCTCTAAACCTCTCTCTTTCTCTCTCTCTCTCCACAATGCCAGTCCTATTTATCTAGCACAGGGTGAGCTTGCTGCCAAGCAGAAGTTTATGCAGACAACCGCAACAGAGCTTGGTGCCAGCCTCAATGGGCTTCTGCCCTTGGCACTTTGCCATTCACTTACAAAGCAACAGGCATGCAGAGCAGTGTCAAAATAAATAAATAAATAAATTGTCCCCTTCCTAATTTTTTTTTTTAATCTGATAATTATGTTATAGAAGACTTTTTTTAAAAAACAACAAAGAAAACAGGAAATTTACGACAAACCTATTAATCAAAACTCGTTTGTTCCATTATCAGTCAAAAATAATTAACCTAGGTTCCTTCCTTTGTTGCATTTAATTCATTGTACATACACTATAAGTCATGTTCTTCTAATTTACATCTCACAACGAGAAGCTGCTTTACAACTACTCTGCTCTCTTCAAAGGTGTTTTGAACCAAGGAAAGCTAGCAAGGCTTTCGGACTCCTCTTAGTTTTAGATTCAGTTCCTTCCATCGGTTTTCAGGTTAGATGGCTAGAGAAGGACCCAAGTGTGTGATTGTACCTACTACTGCTGTTTCTGAGTTTAAATAGAGAGGTTTTCTTTAGTCAAAGCATCTATTAATACAATCCTTTTTGAGTTTCAGGGAGAAAAGCAAAACAAAACATTGAAATGGTCAAAAAAAACAAAGCAAAAAAAGTGAAAGGCATCCGAAGTCTACAAAAGGCAAACGGCATTTCCCCTGAGAAAGGTTTGTTTTCCGTGTCTATCATCAGAAAACAGTAGACTCCTTTTTAAAAGGGTCTACTTACCAGCTGGTTTGAGAAAATCCATTGGGTATCTGGAGTAGGGAGGAGGGGGAGACTCTGGAATTAGAAAAACACAGAGAAAATAAAGGTACAGCCATGAGAGAGGGGAAAAAAAGATAGGAACTTATGATAACAGTGGCATTCTTTTAGCAAAACTGTTTGTGTTAGCTCTGGGGGTTGGAGGCAGGGCAGCTAGGCGGCGACTGCCTTGATATTTAACTGTCAGATAAACAAAAGGGGCCGGCTGGCGCCAGTCGCACTGCTATCTGCTACTCTGGCTGTCTGATCGGGGCCTCCTTGGCTCAGCTAAAACACTCCAGCTCTGGAAATCACCAACTGATCCAGACTGCCAGATAATCCTTGCTAGCTGCATGCACATTTAACATTTCACAGGGAAAAAGGGGAGGGGGAGAAGGGAGACACACACTATTAAGGGCTGCCATTCCCCTCCCTTCGCTCCTAACTCTGCCCACTAGTCAGGGCTGAACAATTTCCATCTTACACCAACTAAGCAAAGTTTGCAAGTAATTGCCATGTTTTAAGGCGAAGGCGGGGAGGGGGCTGGCGGTGGGATCATTCTTGTAGGCCATCGGCCTGGTAACGCGGGGTAACGCAAAGCAATATTTCCATTCCATTCACACACACACACGAAAAAGGCTTTCGAAAACTTTCTCTTTTTTTTGCCACCCGATCTAACGCTGTGGAAGTTTTGTTTTGTTTTTTTTCTTCTGGGCCTTATTTGGAAAGCGAAGGCTGCAGCCTGGAGGAAGGGAAGGAAGCATGCTGCTTGCAACTGACAAACTGGAGCCTGGAAATTATGTGTTCTCTTCTCAAAGGAGGAGAGAGGGGGAAAAAAAGTGAAGTGACCCACCAGCGTCCAAGTGCTGGGGCTGCTTTGCAAAAAGATTTTTAAAAAATAATTTAAAAAACCCATCCGGGCTGGAAATCCTTGATTAAACCATAAGGGTGAGGGAGATGCATTTTCCAGAACAAGCCATTACTTTATGCACGGACACTGGGACTGCTTTGCTCTAATGCCAGCCAGAGCGACCCAAGACAAACAGTATTAGCTATAATGTTCTGGGGATCATTTTCTGAACGATTCTAACAACACTGAGGTCAACTTCGCTTCCTTTTTTTTTTTGCACACACACCCTTCTCCACATGGTCACAGTGGAGTTGCATGCTTGAACTGCTGAATTATATTAACTAAAAGGAAACCAAAAAAGTAGGCACTTTTGCACCCAAAAAAAAAAAAGGTGCCAACGCCTGAAGGCTACTCCCCCAGCCGTGGGAATTGTTTCCCCAAAGAGCACCTTGCAAGATCAGTTCCTTCAGCACAGACTGGAAAACGGGCTTCTATTTCGCCCTATAGAAGCAGTCCCCCCCCCTCCTCCAAAAATATATATCAATAAATCGGGTCATGCAAGCATGCTCCCTCCCAGCCAACACACACCCCAAGTCCCTCGTCCCTGGAGTCCCTCCCCATGAGCTCCTTTCTCTGGGCGTGGAGGTGACCCGTGCCTACCTAGTTCACAGAGCCGGCTGAGGTGGTAGGGATTGCAACAGACCAATTCGGGGTGAGTTTTCCCGTAAGATTCACAGCAACATAACCGCTTGACTTCCGAGCAATGCCTGAGATCGGGCCACCGGAACACCTTGCACAGCAGCAGCGAGAGGGTGTACCAATGCTGACCCAGCTTGGAGTCTACCTTGCTGGGGAAGAGGAGGCAAGGAGTCCGGGTGCCTCCTCGGGACTCCACCGCCTGCAAGAGCCCTTCCAGCTGCTTCTCTTTCAGTCTCTTGAGCAGCGAGTGGGTCAGGGCTTTCAATTCAGCCTCCGAGCCGAGGTGAGCCTTGCTGAGCTTCCCCGACTTGCCCATGCAGCAACCCCGGCCGCCTCCGGCCCCATGAGCCCGGCTGTCCACTCCTCCTTCCCCGGGTTCGCCTCCTTCTTCCTCCCCGCCGCCGGGCGCGCGGCTCCTCCAGAGTCGCCGGACCAGCACCGAGCGTTTGGTCCTGAACATGCGGGACGAGAAGAAGGTTCCCCGGCTAAAAAACGAGCATGTCGTCCGCAAATCATGAAGAATCCGGGATCCGAGGCCAGGCAGCGAAGACAAACAGCCTGAAATGCTGGGGAGAAAGCGGGGTGCGGAGGTGAGGCTGGCCCCGAAGCAATCTGTAACATACACCAGTCTTTGCCTCGATTCACTCCCTTTTAAATCCTTCCCAAGCCACGGAAAAGCTTCCCACTTTGTGGGGTTTTTTTTGTGTTTAGGGTTTGTGAAAAGGGCAGGAGAAAAGAAAACAATCCACTAATGTTCAATGGAAGAGAAGGGATGGGGGCGGAGGAATAGATATGCCCCCCCCCCTAAAAAAAATGAAGAAGGAATTAAGAGAACTCCTTAGTTCCTTACGGTTCTGTCCCAAAGCGACTGGGCAGGAGGGTTTGAAAGACACGCACACAAAATTACCCCCCCAAAATAAAATAAAAATAAGGGGTGTTTTTTTTTTACCCCCCACGACCCCCCCCTTAATGTAAAAAGGTTGGAAAAAGCCAGGCAAGACACCCAATTGGTTCAAAATAGAAACTAGCTCCCTAGTAATAAAGTCTGCACCGATGCTATCCGAGAAGGGGGGCTGCGAGGGTGAAGTGAGGGGAAATGGGATTTATACAACATGGGGGTGACTTAGAGAGAGGGGGGGGGGAGCCAAAAATAGCCTGTCGTTTAAAGTCAAACTAGGACCTGGATTTGGATGATTTTTTTTAAAAAAATATTTTTTTTCTTTTAAAAAAAAGACAAAATAGTCATCCACGCGTGTTAAGATCCCTTTCAAAATGCCCAGCTTGTTCTGACGGGGGGCTGGCTTTTTTTTTTTTTTTTTTCCTCTCCTTCTTACCAAAGATTTTAATCCATTAAAAAAAAAAAAAAATTTAAAAAAAATCCTTGATCCGGTTGCTAAAAGTGGGAGCCTGTCTTCCCCTTCCGAAAAAAAGCCTTGAGATCCTCTCTGTGGTTCCCGAGAGGGGCAGCTTTATAGCCAGTCGAGTTGCCCCCCCCCCTCTGCACCCAGCGACGGGAGAAGAACCCACCCCCCCCGGGCAGGGTGAGAAGGATGCTGAGCCCTTAATGACAGGAGCAGAATTGTCACCAGCCGGCTCAGCTCGCCGCCAGCCCCTCGCTCTCTAGTCAATGCGAATGCCCCGCTTAGCCTCTGCCTCCGGCGGCTGCTGCCCTCCTCCTTCCAGCGCTTGCATCGCCTCCCAACACACACAGCAAGAAGCAGGGAAAAAGCAGCCTTGGCTCGTCCGCTTCGCTTTTCCTCCTTCTTCCTTCCCCAGGCAGGGATCGATCTCCGTGCAGAAGAGCCTGCTTCTCCCCACCTTGTTCTCCTCTCCTTGGGGGAGAGAGGGGAGGTAGTTGCCTTGGAGAACTGGAGGGCAGAGAGGATGGGGGGTGGCTTTCCGAAGTGAGGTGGCTTAATGGCTATCACCTAGCAGCGCCCATGGCTCCTTGCCTCCTCTGTCTGGAGCTACTGCGACTGCTGCTGCTGCCTGCGATCGCTCCTCTCCTCGCCTCCCCAGCCAGCCGCCTCCGCCTCCTGTCCCCCCCCTTCCCTTCTTTGCCTCGGTGGCTTGCAGTGCGCAGCGGCGCTGCCCAGCCCCGGCCCCCTATCACGTGGGCGTCTAGACACCCTGTCGCTTTTCAAAAAAAAAAAAAGAGAGAGAGAGAGAAAGAAAGAAAGAAAGAAGAGAAAGAAAGAAAGAAAAGTGATTGTGTTGCGCAAACAAGAGATCGGGTTTCTAAAAGCTATTCCTCCCCCCCCCCCCCTTGAAGTCTGGGGAGGTAGAGAGAAAGAGAGAGTAAAGCAAA
This sequence comes from Sphenodon punctatus, assembly GCA_003113815.1. Classification (NCBI taxonomy): domain Eukaryota; kingdom Metazoa; phylum Chordata; class Lepidosauria; order Sphenodontia; family Sphenodontidae; genus Sphenodon; species Sphenodon punctatus. Next base: position 2,743,283 of record QEPC01004899.1, read on the forward strand.
AGGAGTCTAGAGAATCAAATCTTCCATTCAGATTAAACCCAAGTAAATAAATTACAAGGTGTTTTTAAAAAATAAAATAAATAAATAAATAAATAAATACACACGCCGTCACTTTATTCAGGAAAGTAGTTGCTCACAGAGACCAACCCAAAAGAATAATATTTAGCAGTGAGATTAGATAGATAGATAGATAATGTTACTACAAGTCAATGGCAAAAGTCCCTCTGACTTTTATGGAGTCAGGATTTTACTCATAAGAAAAAGATGACTTGCACTGTCATTCAGAAAACTTTCCATTGAGTTTGTTGTTGTTGTGTTTGGTTGGTTTCTTATTATTTTATTTTCTATTTGGTGGCAGATCTTTTGGCCCTGAAGCCAGGAAGCAGGGGTGAGATTTATTTTGGAGGGGGCTTCAGGATGATGATGATGATGATTGATGATTTATAACAATTTAAATAAAGGCATTTTTCCACATAATCGCACGTGCCAGTTTTCAAAATGTTTCTTCAAGCAGTTTAAAAGGGTTGAATCTGAGGGCTTTTAAACAGGGATGAAGCCCTATCTTAACTATACTGTGACTCCTGTCCCATTGATTGATTGATTAATTATTTATTATTATTGTTGTTGTTATTATTATGGTATTGTACAAGCAAACAAAAAGGTAGTCCCTCTCTCAAAGGACTTGCTCTCTAAGGCAAATAAACTTTTTGTCTGGTTGACCCCATTTTGCAACTTAAATACTAACCCAGTCAGCAGCAAATCACATGCCAAGTATAGTATCTGTAGATGGTATGACCCTCCCCAATTGGGGTCACGACCCATAGTTTGGGAACCTCTGATCTATGCCTCTGATCATAAAACGCATGTGCATGTAGCCCCATTAATTTCAACTTTTTGCCATTTTCAAAAGGGGCGTAGACAAGGGATAGGGAACAGTTTCCCTGGCAGAGGGCACTTTAAAAATCAGAACAACTTGTACAAGCTCCATTAGTTGGATAGGGCAAGGGTCTTATGGGGTGTGCTCAGAATGGGAGAGGGGGACAGATCATGGATTGCTGCTATGGATCTGTCTCCTGACCTTGAGTGCATGCCCTCATCTCCACTACCTTCAGGACTTTAAGGTGGGAATGAATCCGCGGACCATATCCAGGAATTGGCAAGCAGACAAATAAAAAACAGATGCAAACCAGATTGGGCCCTCCAGACCAGAGGTTCCCTAACCCTGTCTTGAGAGCTTGACGCCACTTAAATTAATGAGGGTTTTGCTATGGACTTCAATAGGGTCAGCATTTACACTATGGGTAGGAATCCTGGCTCTGCAATGACCAAACTTTAAGGTGACTTTGTCTCTTTTGAAAAAGACATTCTGGCACCTAAATCACCAGCCACAGAACCACCACCACCAAATAAAACCCCTAGAAAATGGCAAATATTCTCGGATAAAAAATTTTTTAGATCAACTAACCCAAGATTATAAATTAATCTGTATGTTCAAAAATGAAATAAGTAAAATAGCAATAAAATAACAATCTCAAGCCTTTCAGAAACCCTGTAAATATCATTCATTATGCCCATTTTACAGAAGGGTAAGTTGAGGTACAGAGACAGAGAAAATGACTTCCCCTAAAAACCACTACCCCAATCCCTATCCCCACCTGCCAAACATTTGACCAAAAAGAACTCTTACACTGCTCAGGCTCAGGTTTTCACAAGCCTCCAGAGGAAGGTTGTTCCACAATATGAGGGCAGCAACTGAGAATGCCGCTCTGAGCACCTGGGTACTGACAAGAGGGTGCTCCCAGCTGACTGCAGAGACAGTAACAAACTAGAGCATAGGGAGCGGGGCAGTCGTTCCACTATCTCAGTGCTAAAACAGAAACATTAACTGAGGCAGCAAGAAATTATCTGACACAGACAAATTTGCAGGGTAAAGGGGCGGAACTGCGGTGTGGGACCTGCAGAAAGATAGGGGTGTGCGAAAGAGATAGGGGAGGGGGCATGCTGACACAAAGCACTGCTGTATAGGATGACCACTGGGGTTAGGCTTGTCATATATGCATATTTTTAGAGATCACTTCAGAGAAATACAGGTTGCAGGGTTGCACTGGAACCAATGCAGCCCTGCAACCTGTATTTCTCATGTGTCCTCTAAAGATCTGCATATATGGCAACCCTATATTTGGCCCATCACAGAGATGTTTATTTGGCTTGACTGCACATCTTGCATTCCCTGATAATCAGCCCTTAGCAAACGCAATTTGCCTGTCACATGACTTCCTCATGCTATCCATGACCAATAACGGGTGGGATTCGGGGAGGTCCAAATCAGAGGGTGTTTTTATAAGAGATGCCCCCATGCATGGACACCCACTGTCCAGGCAGAAGAGTGCTCGTGCAAAGTTGGTGCGTGGGGGTGCAAGCTTCTGTGATCATTGCACCGCCTGCCCCTTCCACGCATGGAGCACTCCGGGAATTCTGGGGTGTTCTGTGCGGGGACGGGGTGGGCACTGCGTGGAAGCACCCCCATCATGCACAACACTCCCGCACCTGCCCCATGCACCGACCACAAACCCCCCGCCCCCACAGCCGCTTCCCCTAAGAACACTCCCTTAGTGCATTAGTGTCGAAGCTGGATCTCGGGAGCCAGATCTAGGAATTTGGATAAGGGCCAAATAAAAACTAGCTGTGGACCTTATTTGGTCTGCGGAAGGCCTTGTTCCTGCAAGATGCCAAGCAATCCAGGCCTGATCCTTGAAAGCACTTATGCACTTTGCTTAATTTTAGGCATGTGATTAGTCCACAGGAGTTAATGGGACTGCTTGTACTTTTAAAGTTAAGCACAAGCTTTATGTCGCTTTCAAGAGAGCGCCTTGCAGGAATTAAATGTAAATGCCAGGTGGTCTTAGCAAATCCCATTCTGAAACAATATGCAATTAAATAAACACACACACATAAAATACAGATAGCACAAAAGTCATTATTCTAAAAATCCTAGAGCACATATACTCCAGATAGAAAGCGTTCCTGGGACTGACTTCACCAGCAGCATAAGATGCCCAGAGAACACAAGATCCCATATAGGCCCTGATCCTGCTAACACACGTCAGTACAAACGGCGAAAACAGACATGACGCTAGCTCCGCTTTAACACCATTTTAACATTTCTTATGCATGTTGCAGGGCTGCATAGGGCACCCCTACAGCACTGCAACATGCATAAGAAATGTTAAAACGGTGTTAAAGCGGAGTTAGCGTCATGTCTGTTTTCACCCATAGTCTTACTAAGCTCGTGGACAGCTCACGTGTCTTAAATGGTTCATACCTTCATGTCTTAAATGGTTTTGTAAAGGTTTGGCCCTACTATGACCAAAGCTTTAGAGCAGGCTTGAAAATCATAAGAACATAAGAAGTGCTGTACCAAGTCAGACCAACAGTCCTTCAAGCCCAGCATCCTGGCTCCAACAGTGGTCAGCCTCAGTCACTTGGGAGAAGTACCCAACAGGAAATGAATCACCCCATTATGACCTGTTGTTAATGCCCAGCTCCTGACAGTCAGAGGTTATGTCCTCCAAACCTACTTGTCTAATAAGCTGTTAATTATTAATTAATTATTAATTATTATTATTATTATTATTATAAGCATTTATATAGCGCCAGTGATGTACCTGGCACTTTACAGAGAATAAAATAGACACGGTCCCTAACTCTGGCTCCACCCAGTTCCATAAGCTACACAGTTGTCTCTCTGTGGGGATCAGTCTTCCCATCGCCGCCATGTTACTCCTTCCTCCTGGGCTTCTCTTGTCCCATCTCCTTCTAGCACCCAGGCTCACCTAGGGACCTACTCTCCAAGAATTTATCCAATTCTTTTTAAAACCCAGCCATATACTATTACCCTTGACCACATCCTCTGGCAACAAATTCCACAAGTTAATTGTGTGTTGAGCGGAAAAAATATTTTGTTTTAAATCTGCTGCCAGTTAGTTTCACGGAGTGTCCTCTAGTTCTAGTAACTATTTGAGAGGGTAAATATTAATAACCACTCCCCATTTGCATGTTCCACACCACTCATCATTTTATAAACTTCTATCATATCTCCTCTCAGCCGTCTCTTCTCCAAGCTGAAGAGCCCTAAGCTATCAAGCCTCTCCTCATACAGAAGCCGTTCGACAACCTTTGTCATTTTTGTTGCCCTTCTCTGTACCTTTTCTAGTTCTATTTTGTCTTTTTCGAGATGGGGCGACCAGTACTGCAAATAATATTCAAGGGGTGATCGCACCATAGATGGATATAGGCTGTTTTTACATGGCACCACTAGGTGGGGGTGCATAGGGGTGCCGGGGCGTGCACAGTGGATGGGTAGGGTGTGCACATGGCTACACACACATCCCCACTCACCCCCCACTCATCCCCACGCACAGAGCAACCTCAATTTTCCACAGTTGCTCCGTACGTGGGGGTGAGGGGGGGTGTAGGTGGGAGCATACATGCACCCCCACTCACCGTGTCCTTCACATGGGCCTCTCCCACTCATGAACATGCAGATTTCTGTGTGTTCATGAGTGGGAGAGGCCTATGTAAAAAGGGTCATAGAGGCATTATGTTATGATATTTTCTGTTT
>QEPC01004904.1:16847-36897 GCA_003113815.1 Sphenodon punctatus
GAGCAGACTGAAACTCAGCCCCGATAAGATGGAGGTGATGCTGGTGGGGAGAGCGAGGGAGGTAGTGGCCCCCTGATTGGGGGGGGGTTCGCCCTCCTATAGCTCAGCAGGTCCAGATTCTGGGGGTGATATTGGATGCGGATCTCCGCCTGGAGTGGCAGGTGGAGGCAGTCGCAAAGGCTGCTTTTCGCCAGCTGCATCTGGTATGGAGGCTGCGTCCGTTCATCTCCAGCCCGAACCTGGCCTCCTTCATCTATGCTTTTGTCACCTCGAGGTTGGACTCCTGCAATGCGCTCTACGTGGGGCTTCCCTTGTACCTGGTTCGGAGGTTGCAGCTAGTGCAGAATGTGGCGGCCCGCCTCCTTTCAGGGATGGGCCGTCGGGAGCACATAACACCTGTGCTCCAGACTCTGCACTGGTTGTCCATAGCGTGCCGAGCCAGGTTCAAGGTTTTGACTTTGATCTACAAGGCCCTTCACTGTCTGGGCCCCTTGTACCTCAGGCACCGCCTCGCCTTCCGCATCCCAGAGCGGCTCCTTCGGTCTGCCAGGGGTGCCTTCTTGGAGGTCCCCCGTGTTAAGCGGGGGGCCACAATGGAGAGGGCGTTCTCGGTGGCCGCGCCCTTGGAACTCCCTTCCGGAGGAAGCTCACCTGGCCCCAAGCCTTTTGATATTCCGGTGAAGATGTAAAACTTGGCTGTTCGCCCAGGCCTTTGGGGAGGGTAGGAGGGTGGGTTAATGGGGTTTTATCTCCCCTACCCTATTTATTGTTTTTAAGGTTTCCCGGGCCCTGTTTTAATACTTTATGTATTTTTCATGTGTTTTGAATGTTTTATATGTATTTTATATATTTTTTTTGTTGGAAGCCACCCTGAGCTGTTCTCAGGAGGGGCAGGGTATAAATCTAGAAATAAATAAATAAATAAATAAATAAAAATAAATTGAAAAGGCAGTAACCCAATAACGATATTACCCAGAATTTTGGATTGTCAGTTGCCCAGCTTGGTTCAGTTCCTGATTGGCAACTAATAAGCTTCTCAAAATTGCTGATATTATCTAAGGATAGCAAATTTACTGTCTGTTGTTGCTTTAATTTTGAAGTCCTAGAATCTAGCAAGCCATTTCCAGGGTGACCATTGGACAGGGTATCAACATAACCAAGGGGGAGCCCTCCCTCCCTCCCCGCATCCATTCAAGGCCATTGCCTCCAATGTGCTCTCTCCCATCACAACATTTTCTTTGTCTGCTATTGCTTTCCTCTTAGTTGTGCCCCCCCCAAGGAAAGTTCCCCCTAGCTCCCCACCACCACCACCATTGAAGAGACTTTGGTCATGCCATTGGGTGAAAGCTTTCTGGAGAGGCCCTAAGCTGGGCTGGGCTGGGCTGGGACGGGACTCCTGTTCCCCATCTCTGCAGGGAGCAGGAATTTCTCCTCACTTTCACACTTGATACCCTGCTTGGGACTTGCAGTGTTGCTGGACTAAAGCAGTCTTGCTTCCTTCCAATCAATTGTGTGACAAGGAACAAGGGCTTTCCTGACCTGCAATGCAAGCCCTAAACTGGGACTTGTAGTGCTGGGAGAAGAGGGGTGCCCAGGGGGGTTTGTCCAGGATGGCAGTACAGCCCTTTTCACATGGACACGCTAACACTGATAAAATGGGTGTTACATTTTATTATACACATTGCAGGGCTGCAGGTGTGCTTTATGGGTGCCCCGCAACATGGATAATAAAATGTAACACCTGTTTTATCAGTGTCAGAGCATCTGTTTGAAAAGGGCCTACTTCAGGCTTGACCTGTAATAATAAGCTTCCAGCTGAGGTAAATGAGGAGAGGTTGGCTCTGGACAGCTGACCAAGGAGAAATTTTTAAAAAGGCTATGCCTCACTGAGAAAGGCAGGCCACAAAGGAAACATGGAGAAGAGGCCTGACTTGACAGTAGGAAGTCTCCTCCAGCTAGGGAAGGGGCTTGGAAGGAGAGAGCTGGGTACAAAGTCTGTCATGACTCACCATCTGGGGCTTGTTTCCTCACCGCTGCTGCTCCCACTGCTGGGGGGTCCCGCTGGGCACCTATGGAGGAAAGGGGAGTGAGTAGGGGGAAACTTGACATTCTTTTCACCCCCTCCCCCCCCGCGCCAGCCACCGGAAGTACCAAGGGGCATTTAAAGAACGGACCGGCGGCTGATATTGAGCACAGCATTGACTCACTATCTGGGGCTTGTTTCCTCGCCGCTGCTGCTCCCGCTGCTGGGGGGTCCCGCTGGGCACCTATGGAGGAAAGGGGAGTGAGTAGGGGAAAACTTGACATTCTTTTCACCCCCCTCCCCCCCGCACCGATCACCGGAAGTACCGAGGGGCATTTAAAGAATGGACCGGCGTCTGCACCGCAGGCCAGCGGCCACAAGCTGAAGGGCCGCAGCCAAAGGGTGCGGGCCTTTGGGGCCCTTTGGGGTCAGTCGGGGGTGAGGGGCCCGACCATTGTGACCTGGGACCATTGTGACCTGGCCACTCCCTCCCACTGTCATTGTGGGAGGGAGTGGCTGGGGAATGGGAACTGTTTAAACTATTAATGTCTGATTATTCAATATTGTTTAGAGGTCTGCCTTGGCTGTTGTGGGGCCAAGGTGGGCTTCTTGTTGGGGTTGTATTATGGAGGGGGTGGGTATTGTATTAGAGAGGAGGTGGAGATGGTTGACTCCTCCCAGTGAGAGAGGGATGGAGCCAGATGTATACCCTGGTGAGGGCAGGGTATTGGTAGTTGGAGTGATGGGACCATTGGCCTGATGTGTAGGCATGGTCGGAGGTGGTATTAGTTGGGGGGGATTGTCTTTGACTTGTATGATTATGTGATATTGTTTACGCTGGGTCCCCTGCCTGGGAGAGAACCCCAGCAACTGTATTGATGATGTTGTATGTCGCCTTGAGTCTTCGGAGAGAGTGCGGGATAGAAATTAAATGATGATGATGATACTGGAACTGGATTGCAGTCCAGTTCACATTTTCCCAGGCTAAAGAGAGACTGCCAGATCCACCAAAGATGGAATCCACCCAGAATTTTGCTTCAGTTCAAGGCTGGGTGGGTAGGTAGATAAGTAGTTGGGGTTTCTGACACTGCAGCAACAAGGTCATATTACACCAAACACAAGATAACAGGTTGGGAGACTGATAAGGGAAACCATTTTGTGTTAGTGTGAGATTGTTACTATAAGAAAGTGGATAATTAAACAAATCTGGAGCAGATTTTGTATGGCATACCTGAGTGAATTTCATCTTTATTGAGGGGACCTGTCACAGTAAGAAAAGAAATAAAAAGGATGTTTCTAAATGCTGCAGAAAATGCTGTGGGACAGGTGAGAGAATGCTAGACCTGTCCTATCCTATATTTCATTCTCCAGAAAGTAAAGTAAAATAAAAGACAAGAGGAATTACATACTGAGTAGAGGGAGGTGTGGGGGAAGTCAATTGTAAAATCGTTGTTTGTATCCACAAAAACACAGATTGGCAAAACCTTGAAGAAATACTCCTGGGACAGCCCTTCCCTGAATTCTGAGAGGAAGCTTTGATAGAATATCTTGTCCATCACTGAGCATCAAGTTCAAAATTACATTCTGTGGAGGAACCGCAGGGCCTCCAGTACCTCTTAAATTCTATCAGGTCAGACTTGGGTGCGCCACAGCAGATTGATGCCTTATCCTGAAACAAGGTTGAGACTCATCATTCTGACATGTAACTGCTAGGTCCCTGAAAAATCCATGAATATAGATAAGAAAGAATGACTGAGTGGAATCTGGCTTCTAAAGACAGCATAGCACTCCCCTCACCCCTGCTTCCCCATTATCAGTCCTTATGCAGGTTCATGGGGGGTGGGGAGACGCTAGAGATTTTTCTTTTATTACAATTTTGATTTGGGTTTCTTTTTTTCTCCCTTCCTGAGCCATTGTCACTACTAATCTCTGACTAGGGAAGTAAATAAAGAAATAAGAAATCATGGCTGGAATTTCTTTGCATTGAGGATGCTCAGTGCAACACATCTGCCTACAGCACATTCTTGATCAGGAAGAGACAATTGGGTAGCGTTTCTTCCCATTGAAACATCAGCTGTCCCAAAGAAAGCTATAGTTTGCCGGATGGTGGCTTTGTGTTTTAGTTTTTCAGAAGAGACATTAATGCAAAAAGGCATCTGGCAGTCTCCCAGAATGTTGACTTACCCTGGAAGCTATAGTTGGCTATCAAAGTCTATTATTAAAATAGTGACAATTCTATTTCCTCGAAAGGCTTCTTAACTGAATATTAAAAAATTGTATAACAGCAAGCAGCCAGCCCTTTTAATGCACTGCTGGGGCATAACTCTTTTGTACTGGCATGCTGGGGATTCAGTTTTGTGAAGAATTTTTTTAAAAAACTGATCCCCAAATGGCTACCATTCCCTACCACATGGAATATCAAATTCTATTACATAATAGAGAAATGCAAATTTTTTTGAAAATAGCTGCACTGGCAGTAGGGGAGAATTCACAGGGTCCTGAGTACCATTAATGATGATGCTCTTTGTGATGTATACCTACCTCACAGACTTGTTGATTATTGATGGACAAGGATGTGGGTGGTCTGCTTAGTAGTCAGTGAAGGATTTGAATTTTCCAGCATGCCATTGCATCAACTTTGAACATCTCATGTGTTTTTTTTTAAAAACTCACAAAATACCACATGGACCAACCAACACAGGAGTTCTCTCCATTGAGCATTCATGGACTGCTCCTCATCAACAGTTGTGACACAGGGCCCAACATCCCTGGAATATATAGAAGCTGACTGTTCCAGAAGCCCATTGGCTAGCTTACAGAGCTGACATCTCATTGGATCTTTCTTAGTGCTCTCCACTCAGGCTGCAATTCTGTGGTGCCAGAGGCAGTTTCGGCAACAATTTGGAGAAATGCAAAACTTTTTTAAAATAACTGTAGTGGCAGTAGGGGAGAATTCACAGGGTCCTGAGTACTCTTTGTGATGTATACCTACATCACAGAGTTCTTGATTATTGACGGACCAAGGTGTGGGTGGTCTTCCTATTAGTCAGGGCAGAATTAGAACTAGGTCACAAATCAGCCATTCCCAAATCAATGTGAATTCTCATCATTTCAAGAATTTTGCCAAATATTTGCACTATTTTCCTCATACAGGCTGCTTGTTGCCTATCACCACTTTCAGTATTTCCACCAGTGAATTTCCAACATTTTGGGGCACTTTGGGGTTGATAGAAATGCTGGATGAAAACCTGAATGAACCAGTAAGTTTCTCACATCATCAGGAAAGTGGAGAATTGATTGTTTTCAATGGAGATGGCATTTGCTGCAAAAATTTGATTCAGCTCTAATTAGAGCGCTTACAGAGTTAAGGTCTAGATCAGGCACTGCTAAGAGGTAAATGATGATTCACTGGTAGATCATAAGCTAGTGTCCAGTAGATCACAGTGTTGGTAGGGGTGGGAACCAGCTACCCATAGATCGCCTCTGGAGAGGAGAACAGGACCAGCACCCCAAGGTATGTTTATGTGGAAAATACAGGCTAGGATTGCTCCTTCACTGTGGCAAGAAAAAATCTATCTAAAGGGGAGTGATCCACTCCACCCCTAAAACCAATTGTTGAGGTGCCCTAGAGCTGGGAGGAGTGGGAAGGGTGAAGGCCTGAAGCACCAGAACTAGCAGGAGGGATCCTGGTAGACTGTCTGAAATGGATGCCTAGATCAAGTGGCTCACTTCTACCACGTTGACAGGTTGGAGTTGAGGTAGCGCAGAGACTTTTCTCTTTTGAGAACTGTTGTGATTTCCTTCCAGTTGGGGAACAGCTTTGTAGGTATCGTTCTGTTCTCTTCTGGACACTGGGATGATCAGCCACGTTGGCTGCTTTCAGTCCTCCCCCCGGCCCCTGCATATTCTGGCTGCAGGAGGCAATGTGCAGGCAGGATATGCGTGGGGATCGGCCGGTCTGAAAGCCTCCCCCCACCCCCCTGTGGCTTTGCTGATAGACACGTGCAGGCAGGGATGCAGAGCTGAATTTCCTACTCTGCATCCCTGCATGTGTCTTCTGGCAAAGCTGCGCGGAGGGAGGCTTTCAGACCAGCGGCACACACACCCCTGCACATATCCTGGCTACGCATTCCCTCCCACAGCCAAAATATGCCCGGGGGGTGGGGGGAGGTCTGAAAGTGACCTTTGATTTTTACCTATATCACAGGCTTTTGGCAGGTATAGCCTCTTGGCAGAAGCTGCTGCTACTGCCGTATACCCCAAGAAGGTATACCCCAAGAAGGTATATATGAAGAGGAAGAAGAAGGTTAGGCTCAGCTGGTGAACCAATCCTAAAACAGAGATGATTGTACTGTAAGGAAAATTGTTCTTTATTTATGTATCCCACCAAGGCTGGAAACAGGAAGGATGAAGAAATCTGCTAAAAATGTCTTAGGCCATTTTGATGAGTTCAAGGGGTCATTTTTTGTTATTTGTATGTCTACTGGTGTTTGCGGGATAAGGTAGTGATTAGTGAATGAGACTAGCATGTGGCCTAAGAATTTTAGAGACAATTGCTATGGCTTCAGACTCAAGCCAAGAAAATTTTAGTCTGGTGATTTTGCTTGATTAAGGAATGAAGGAAACGCTACTCTTGGAAACAATGGTGCTGGTTTTTGGGGTTCACAGAAGAACTGAACCTGTTCACATTTTTGTTGTCTTAAAGAGGGCCTCAGAGTGGCTGCAGTCACTAGTGTGTTAAGTAAAGGAGAAAATGGAATAATCTGTAGTGCTGATGCAATATTTTGTATTCAAAATAATAGGTTGAAGATGAGATAAATGTTATCTCTTGGCCAGAGTTATCCCATTGGAATTCTTACTCTGAGTGTGCTAAATGCTAGTAGCTCATATTTTTCTTCAATAAGGGAACATGACATGCATATAGACGCCAGATAATCTACCACACAGGTCTTTTTTTCTTTTCTTTTTTTAAAGTAAATCAGTGGTGGTGCAACTCCTAGTTTCTCAGCTGAAGGCAGAATTCCAATCCATTAATTTCATTGTGAGCTGAGTTTTTATTATTTATTAACATTATCAATATTAGTATCGATATTAATATTATAGAAGCTAACAGAGAGCAGACACAATGGTGCAGGGCAGACTAGGAACATGCAGGGTAGCTGTTATGCCAGAACCTCTGGTATGACGGCTACAAAGCTTATCTAACTGCATAAAAATATTTCTACTGTTGGTATGGCAGCATTGCAAACTGCTTTCTAGCTTGTTGGACACTGTAAAGCATCCTTCTCCTGGTGACTAAATTAAACACATCAGCCAGCTACTCCTGTGTAGCTGTAATGGTAGAATGGTGAATCTGGACTTTGTGGTAGAATGAAGGTGTGATTTATTGCATATTTATTTTCTTTTTAAATCAAAAACACTACAATTATCTGGGGCTTCTTTCCTGTGTGGTAAATTCTCTGGTGTTTATATACATAAAATGTTCCTGTATATAAAGCAGACTTGAACCCTTGACCTTCCCATTTCCTTTTCAGAGTTCTGACATCAGAGCTACCTAAGCAATGATTTGGCCCCATCTTGTTCGTAGCACCATGACAGAGCCACTGGCATTGTCAGTGTGGTTTAATAACCTTTCTTTGAACTGCTCTGCTATAGGTCTTTGGTTCTGTTCCTCCATGTATTATTTTATTTTATAAATGTATATCTCGCCCCTCCTTCTTCAGGCAGCTTGTATGGGTTTATCTCCCCTTTGTCCGCTGGCTTATAAAATGAGTAGGCATTTACACACTCGCATGCATATTTTAAAGCCAGAACTGATATATGAACAGAGTTTGTTTGGGTGGTGGCTATATATGTTTGGATACATGGTGACTTCATCTGAAAATGTGGATATTATTTGCAAATATGAAATTTGCTATTCACTTCACCTCTAAAACAGCTATATTGAATAAGCTACAGCCAATTTGTTACTACTCACAGATTACAATTGAATAATTCCTCTGCAAAACAAGTGGGGACAGATGGAGGGAAATGAGGGAAGGGGCTGAACAAAAACTCTTATTCAGTATCTCACTGTGACAGGTAGGCTGTCCTACAGATCCAGATTCAGGTGGTATTATTCTCTCTACCTTCTGAGACACATTCCAGGCTCTTGAGAGTCAAGTTGCTTACAAATATCTCATATTGATTGTTCTCATGGCATTTGGTTGTTGTTGTCAGCAATTGTACTCTATCAGTACTGTCTTCCTCTTTTCTTGAAAATTTCCTTTGCTGGGTCACAGTGACCTGACATTGTGACTAAGATGCTTTCAGTTCTTTTCACATTCTCTTAGCTTCTTTCATGTTTACTTGAATTTAAGGCCATTTTCACACAGATGCCCTCCACCCGTACATGTGTGCGGATGGGGGGGCACCTGTGTGAACATTGTTCGAATATGTACTAGAACAGCTGTGGCAAGGCCTTGAATGGCATGGTTCACTGAGCAACTATAATTACCTACATTTTCATAGTACACCTGCTATCCTGCCAAGGTGCGTCTGTGTATAGGAGTAACTGCACTAAGCAATAGGTTCGCAAAAGCAAACCCACCCACTCCCCATCCTTCAACAGTGTACAACCACCTCCTTCTCCAGTCCCCAAACTATAGTAAAAATAACTTTACCAAACAAAGCACGGCACTGCACAATCTACCCGTGGGAAGGTGAGAGAACAAGTACATTTCATACGACATATAAGAGTCATGTATTTTAAAGCACTATTGGATGGCATTCAGATTAGATAGTGATTATGGCTGTAGAATAACTACAGAATATAATGGAAACTGGTCAGCAGCTACATCCGTTTAAAGCCACTACTGCTGGGAAATAATTCATGACAATGTTTTGAAGTCTTTTTACTATTGACTAGCTTTTAAAAAAAGTGGAGAGAATGAGAGAAAAAGTAAACAAATTCCAGGAAGATCAAGATACAAGTCTGAAATGGGCAGGGAAAGGAAAGAAAGGAGATTTTTAAAATCTGCTGGGGTTTTTAAAATTGCTTTTTGTATGCTTATGTTGTAATTTACTTTACAACACCATACACTGTATGGCTTTATAGCTGCAAAAGTTTGGATGCTCTGGGTGGCCTTATAAAAATCTGATTTTATGTTGATTACAGTGCCTCCCAATGTATGACTCCATGATCTATTATTGTATTCAATAACCTCACTGCAATAGAGCTATTAGTTTTGGCAGATAAAGGTTTTACAAGATTATTGCACTTTAAGGTTTTTCCAGGAAGCTTATGTAAGTGCAGTAACGCTCACCAAGAAGTGCATTGATTAGCCAGCATACGCACACTTTGGGGTGTGTTAAAGCACTCAGCTGCAATGTGTTTCTCAGCTCAACCCCAAAGGGGGCATATATTGGCCCAAGGAACCCACCTGGTCATGTGCTTATTGCTTACTTTATGATCAAGACCTGCAATTTTTGTTAGCTATTAAACTGAATTTTCTTCAGTGCAAATCTTTATTGCTAAGCACATCTAGAAGACTTCTATTGCAGAGTTTTTATATGGAAGCTTGCAGAGATCCCGTAGTTATTTTATATAACTATGTATGTACTGCACAGTTATTGAAGATAATAAATTGTATTTCTCAAAAGGTTGGAATATAAACTGACCACCCTGTCCCACAGTTATTGGATTGTCTGTCTTGAGTGGTTTTGATAGCTCCTCCTAAAGCCTTCACGTAATGAGATTTTTTTTTAGAAATTTTGTTTTTGAAAGGATACATCTTTGCAGCAGTGTGCAGTCAAATTGGGGCATTGGCCCTTTAAGAAGGTAGTGCCAGTGTAAGGATGCAGGTGCTAACTGAGGCTCAGGTGCCACATGGACTGGAGGACAGTGTCTGATGCCTCGCAGCTGAAGTTGGGTGTGACTGTCGCTAAGCCAGCCCAAAGGCTGAGCTGAGAGCTCAGTAGGGAGGAGAATCTACGAGGAGGCATGAGCTGGGGAGAGAGCTCTATCTCAGACAAATCCTGCTCGGAGAGTGTTGCCTGAGTGGGTGGGGCTATCAGGTTGCAGGAGGGGCTTGTAGCTGGCCTGTGAAGCTTTGAATATCATCAATAGAGAGACGGGGTGGGGTGGGGTGGGGTGTTGAGTTGAGAAGCTTGTGTCTCTAAAGTCTGAACTGTGTATCCAGAGAACTCTGTATGATGAGGGGACATTGTATATAGAAGCATAGTGGTGGAAAACTATAAATATAAAATAAAAGGACAGTTGAGTTAACAATTCCCTGAAGAATGTGACTGTGGACAGTATCCTGACAAGACTCGCCGCAGGTAGCCTCTACCCTATTACAATCTTGTTTTTAATTGTGAGCTGTTATCCAACAGAATTAAAAATCTAGAATTCCGAACATTTCAACACAGGTCTCAATATTGACCTGACCACCCCAAAACTAAGAGATCCTAACGCATTGGTCACTTGAGGAAACTTGGCAAACCAAAGCTACTTTAAAAATAAGATCAGGTCCTTGTTTTCCATTATTTCCTTGTTCTGGGTCTTATCCTCAAAACGTTATTGTTAATTTGTTAGTGCAAGCCCCAAGATTCCATCATGTATATCTTAAAGCTACGATATGGAATATTTTCCCTTCCAGGGGTCACTTTTAAAATTAGTTCAAGCTCCAAAGGCCCCACAGAATTTCAGAGTGTGGCTTGCTTGAGGGGTACACTCATAAAAAGGAGAGTCCAGATCATAGATTTGCCCTCTTTTCTTATGTGCATGCCCTCATCTCTACTCCATTCTCCTGAATTCAGTTTTTCACTGCTTGGAGATAAGGAATTGGACTCGGGGGGCATATCCTGGAACTTGAAAAGGGCCAAAGGAAAACAGTGAGCCGCATTTGACCCCCAGGCCTGAGGTCCCCCATTTCTGTTTTAAAAGCTACATATTACAAAGGGCTGGATACCTGTTGAGTTGTTCTGGAGTTTTAAACAATTTTATTAGTTTATGTATCATATAAACAACAAAACAGAGAAAAAGAAAATTAATAAAAAGCCCTAAACAATGGCCAAAAGAAAATTAGACATATCAACCATATAGTACATCAGCATCAGCCCAATATGCCACAGATTATAATCTCAGATACCAAAACATACCAAACTGGAAGGGGAAAAGAAAAAAAAGTGGGAGAAGGATGACAGAAACCTAAGAAAAAGCAGAAAGAGTACCAGAGGAAAGAAGACTGGGTTTATCAACTTGGCTATTATTGGAAAGCCAAATCCTGTTTTGGTCATAATGGATAGCTATTGTCTCAAACTGCAGCCCTCAAACAATAGCTGCTGTAATCATGATTTTGATTCTTAGCTTCTCATAACCAGATATGGGAACAATAAAAATATTTGGACTTTAATTTTTTATTTTATTTAAGGAAGGTCAAGTTTTATCATGTAAGCTGGTAAAACAGCCAGTGTTAGAGTGTCTGTGTGACAAGGGCCATAGTTGGAAGGGACTTAAAGACTAATCTAGTAGTACTTATATTTGAGGCCTGCTCCTGGAACCTTGCTCTGATTACTCTTACATAAAATCTACTGGCCACTGCACTTTACATTGATGAGCAATTAGGCCCCTCAGTGTGGAACTTGCTCCCTCCAGATATGCTCTGGAGTTTGACAGGTTCTGTCCTTGTTCCCTTAATTAGTGACAATCTCTCAGAGGTTTAGCAGCTATTTTGGAGAAGTCTATGTGACTCCACTAAGGAAGATCTAGGTTTGTACCTTGACTGTTGGCCTGCACCAAAATAAATCCATGATAAGAACAAAGAACTCCAACTGAAATTTCATTGTGCCAAGACAGTAAGCAACCCAATTCCTGTAAGTGCCAACCAATAAATGTTTCCAGGGTGCAGACAGTGTTTTTTGTTCAGTGCGTCATGGAAATGGAATTGGTTCTGTGATGTCATGGCCCCAGCATTCTGGGTGTTACCATACAGTGATATGTGGCAAGGAGTGGTGTGAGAGTCCTTTCTGGACCCTGCCACTGGGTGAAACTCCCCGCAGTAAGAACTAGTCACCCAGACATGCTGCAAATGAAAGCAGGGATTTTGGGGGCCCCAAGCATAGTTAGGACAACACTAACTACTGGAAGGGAAGCAGGCCAGGAGCCTGATGAGCCCTTTCCTGGTAGATGGGAGTGTCTACTGTAAACATTCCTGCCAGTGTTGTGGTGGGACACAGAGGTCAGACAGGACTCCAGGGTGCCCATGGAAAGAGGCTGTTGGGCCCCCAGATTCATGGGGACACAGGAGCAGGCCCAGAAGTGCACTTCAGTCCCACAGAAGCATGAGTAGGGCTAGTATATGGGCAGAGACCCAAGGTGTGGTGATCCAAACTAGGGCAAGGAGCCCTAAGGAGAAAAGCTGAGAAACCAGGAATATACCAGGTTTGGAGAATTCAGCCCAAGCTAAGTTGGGGGGTGGGGTGGGGGGGGACAGTGAAAGCTAACTGGATGTCTTGGTGAGCCACTCTGGTGGGGATAAGTCAGGAAAGCACTCCCAGGAAATATCAAGAGAAGGGAGAGGGACCCCAGGATAGGAAGACCCCATGGTGAGGGTCATGCCCAGATAAGACTAAGGACCAGAGTGTTTGGTAGCCAAGGACCATATCTCCAGAAGAGTGACTGACTTGGATTCTCTTCCCAGGCAGAGGCCTGAGGACCACATGTGAAGGTCCATGGGGACTATCAGCATTGTGGGCAGTTTACCCCAAAGAAAAGCAGCTCGGAGTTCAAGAACAGTGTCACCTCTACAGAACAATGGGGGAACAGCTGTGGCTGGAACAGCATGGAAAAGTAAGTCCAAGGTGCTGATCCTATGAATATGTAAGGCTAGGCTGAGCCATGTCCCTTAGAGTAGCCAATAAGCCTTCCTGTAGACTATGTTCATGGAGACTTGGCTTTAGAATTTCAAAGGGGCTTCTGGCAGGTAGGGATCCAAATCTTATTGAATTTCACTTGAACATGAGCTCCTATCTACCTTATGTGCTTTTTGAGAATTCCACTCATGAACCTCAACAGGCACTTTTGGTTTGACACATGTTTTAACACTCTTATGAACTGCACATCCTGTCAAGCCACCTGAAGTGTTGATGATGGATATTTCTATCCATTTTCCTGGCATTTGTATATGAATTTTGACATTTCAGCCTTGAGGTGGAGAAATGGTGGGTTAAGAGTCACATTTGGCTCTCGGGTACCTGTACTGAGGATCTTGCTAAACGTGGCTGCCTGGGAGCATGTCCATATGGTTCCCTCAGGAGCAAGAGAAGCTGAGTTGCCATTTCCACTGCCACTACTGCCAAAACCTCCTGGGGGGTCATGGGAGCCAGGACGGTGTGTCCACTCCCATTATTGCTGCTGCCCATACTTGCTGGACTTCCTGAAAATCAGAGCTTTGACCAGAGAAGGGTAGGGGAAAGCTACACTCCCCTGTCCCCAGGATTGGGGGAAGCTGATGATCATTGTGTCTTGTGGCTCTTGATGATATGAAAATATTGTATGAGGTTCTTGGGCTTGAGAACCTTTTAGGGCTGAAATGAGAATCAAAATTATTCTCATGAGAATCTTGAGAACCGTCAGCAAATTCTCAAAATCTCTCTAACANGCAGTTTTCTAAAATTGTGCCATTTTAGAAAAGGGCTGCACATGCTCAGAACTGCCCTGATGGCCATTTTGAGCATGCACAGTGATATTTTAAAAAATATTTTTTGCCTCCTCCTTGGAGGCTTCCCTTTTTCCCCTGGAGAGAAGCCAAGTGGGGAGAGATCCTGCAATGAAACCCATCAGCTAGAGAAGCCCCCTTGGACTCAAAGAGGCAGCCCTGTGAATAAAAGTGCAGGGTGAGGGCTGTTCTCAAGAGTCCCACATTTTTTATTGAAAATCAAGGCAATTCTTGACTGGTTCTCATTTGCAAAAATGAGCTGAGAACCCCAAGAGCAAGTTTTAGCCCTAGTTTGTCCACCCATTTTATAGCCAATAGTTAGCACAACCAATTCTAGGCCAGTAGCATGATCTATTTTTTTACCTTTCTCCCTGCTCATTTGCACTATGATTTGTCTGGATCAATCTTTAAGAAAAATTCAGGCCATCTGTGTACCCAGAAATGGGAAATAGGAGTTTAGTTTGGACAGGAAATCTCAGAATGGGATGAATTTCTTTGTTTTGAAGTGAGAATATTTTATGAGGAAATAAAGACACATTTACTGAGGGGTGTTGGCTGGGCAGTCAAGGAACTCTGTTATTATTAATTCTTTTCTATAGCATTTTCAGAATTCAGAGTGCTTTACAATCATTACCTAGTAGGGGTGTACATTTCATTTTCATTATTATAACAAAAATGAAAATGTTGATTTTTGTTTCATTATTGTAATAATGAAAACAATGTTTTTTGTTTTTGAAATAATGGGAAAACACTGAAAAACATATTTATGGCTATAACCTTTTTGTTTCTTATTCAATTCTGATGGAACTTGGGGAAATTGTACCCCCAATGGAGGGCACTATGTGTACCAACGGTTGAAATGATTGGATAAATGAAACCAATTTTAGAAGCAATTGAATGTTGTGATTTTAAGAAGAGCTCCATACACATTCCTGGCTACACCTTTTTTTTAATCTTCCATCCAATTTGCATGAATCCTGGGAAAATTATGTCCCTCCCTGAGTGTACCAATTCTACCAATTTTCAGAAAGATTGGATAAAATGTCCCGATGTTATAAGCTATTAACTTGAAAATATATATTTCTGGCTGTAACATTTTTTATATGCCATCCTATTTATAGGTAATTTGGCAGAAATTTATCACACCCCCTCCCTGTCATCTCTAGCAAATTACAGGACAATTTGATAAAGGGACCCAATTCTATAATCAATTGAAGTTCTCCCCTTGAAGACCATTATTCAGATAAATAACAGTACATGCAGTGCCAGTCAGAAGCAGGCACCTGGCAGGGCAGGGGGAGGGAGGATGGGGAGCAACCCAACAGACTGACAGATACATTCACTGGCCAATTACTGCGTGTTTCCAGCTTTACAGGATCAATTGGTGGTGGCTTCGAGGCAGGCATAGGGGGTGGCCCTGAGGTGGGCATAGACGGGACGTAACTGGGACTTTGGGGATAGCATCCCAGAAATCAGGAGACATAGTTTACACATCCAGGCTGGCCAATTATCATTACAATCACATCCTGCAGCACTGTGACAGAGGACATAAGAGAATCGCTATTGGCTCTTTCCTAAACAGATGCCTATGATTTCCCAGTAACAAGTGGGAGAGAAAATTTGGGATGGTCACAGCACAGAATGAGGATATTTGATTAATATTTCTGCTGGCCAATTTAATTTTCATTTCATTATTTCATTTCATTTCATTTCACGGTTTATTTATATCCCGCACTCTCCTAATCCATATTAGCTCGAGGCGGCTCACAGTAATAATCCAGGGTAAACATCCTACACAGAGGAACCCCATACAATAACATAATACAATAATACAGTATAACAATAATCGATAAACCCATAACTACCCCCACATAGTAGCAAAATTAATACACTCAATGTTATACATAGTAATTATCCCTTCTATATACTGCTGGCACAGTCTCAAACTACTCACGTCGCTCTCTGCTTACACCAGAGAAACAGCTCTGCCTATCACTTTCCTCCCTCCCCTGCTGCCACCAGGGGAAGTCATCCGTCTCCATCTCCACCCCTCTCTCACCGGGGGGAGATGTCCTTTTAAACTCTACCAGCAGCATAGTCCTATTGTTTCTCCCACACAATACCCCTTCCACCTCCACCTCTGGGCCCCGCTAAAGGTCAGGCCCCTTTGGATGTGCCCCTTTGACATGTGCCCTCAGCATGTGCTTCCGGCACAACCTCTGGCCACCCCCGATGACATGGGGAGCAGCCCAGAAGTTGCCGTCCCCCAGCCCCACCCCTGCAAGGGTAGGGGGGGAGGAAGGATCCCCCAGCCCCCAGCTGGTGAAAGTGGTCATCCCTCCCGCTGTACCAGGCACCATCCAAGTCCAAGTGGGGGGAGAGAGCTACTGGCAGCCACTCTGTCACCACCGGCTCCACCATCCTGCTCACCGGGCTCAAATGCGCCGCTGCCTCCTTCCTCCCACCAACTGCCCCCAATGNCTTATAAAATCTGATTCCTTTATCCAATTTTTCTGGAATTTGGTACACTTAATGCCATCCATTGGAGGTACCACCCCTCCAGGGTTCATTTAAGCATAATGAAAAACAAAAAAGGTACCACCAAAAATGTGTTTTCCATTGAAACCAATGGAAATTGAAAACGAAAGCAAAAACAAAAACGAAAATTATGATATTTATAAAAACAAGAATGAAATATTTAAATACAGAAAATGAAAAACAATGTGGGTACCTGGTGCACACCTCTATTACCTAGCACTCTTATGACCAACCCTCAGAGGTAGGTCACTCTTATTACCATTTTACAGATGCGGAACTGAGGCTGAGAGATAGTGACTTGTCCAAGGCCACCCTGTGAATAGCTAAAATGGGATCTGAACGTATATATTACAGGTCTAAATCCAGCAAGGTCAGCAGCACCTTATCCACTAGGCTATGCTGACGGACACGTTCCTCAAGATCAAGGAGTTCAAATCCTGTTTATTTCCTGAACAGGTGGCTGCTTCCAGTTTGCCCAGGTTTCAATGGGCACCTGACACATTAGCACCTGACACCCAATGCCCTTGTGTACTAGATGCAGTAGAAACTGGTGTGCTGTCCCTTAATCACAGTATTTCAATAAGCCAAAGTGGCCAAACCATTGGATTTAGGGATGGACTTTGCTAAAAAGCACATGTACATTTTTCACAGTGGAGGAAAATGTGTAGTAAGGGAGGAGTGCTAGTAGATGTGTATTTTTAATTTTCACTTGGAACAGACAAGTTATAAAAGTGTGCTTTTAAATGAAATGGGCACATGACAAAGCAATTATTAGAGTGATTTGTTCATTCTGGGGTTTTAATTGTCATTGCAGAATGAAAATAAGAGAGTGCTGAGAAACTTGTTGCTCCTGTGATTCTAGAGACAGAGGAAAAGCTTTAGGAAACCTTATCCTTCTAACAGGATTTAGAGAGCTTAGCACACTCTTTTTTTTAGGTCTAATAGACGAATGGGTTTTTCATACATAGAGATTTTGGCAAACAAACTTTATTTGATCTCTGTGAGGAGCTTAAAGGAGGCTTAAAGCAGGGATGGAAGGACTGTTCTTTATAAAATAAGAAGTGGTGAAATTCTCATCCCTAATCCTTGGCTGGAACCTACCTGAGTATTTAGGTCAGTGCAGTTAATCTAATGGTTTTTCCTGCTGGACCTGGGTCATTTCCCTCTTTTAAGTTTTGCAGTGGACTGTTTGACCTTAAAGGGGACTGTATACCAAACACCCAGAGATTTGCTTGACCTGACAGTTTTGCACAGAAACTGTGGAGTAGTATAGAAAAGCAAAAAAGTATAGGTTAAAATAGCTCTGGTAAATATCATGATGCCACATAGAGTAAATACATACGTGACTTTGGCCCGCTGTAGCCTTGGACCCACCTGCACATGTGTGACGGCACTGCCAGATATTGGCCCAGGATTGCCCTGGGCTGTGTTGGCAGCTAGTCCAGGCTGTGACCTCAGTAAATCTCAGTCACAGCCTGGGCTACAGCCTGCCTGACTGGGTTAAAGCAGGTCACAGTGGGCTAGCATGTCTGCTCCCACGCAGCATGCCCACACTAGGTCAGAGGGAGGATGCTGCTGGGACCGGCTGCCATGTCTGTGCCTCATTGGATACCATGACTGTCCATCATTGGGGAGGGGGCACTAGGAGTAGGGCACAGGTGGGCCCAAGCAGGCCCACCCACCCGTTTATTGTGCTCCGCCCTATCTGGCCTGTGCAGATGGCAGGACTGCTCCCTGGCCTCAGGCACTTCAGTTTACTACCTCAACCTGACCTGGGTCATTTCACCTGTGACTTTCTTCCCATGGGGGGCCCGGGGAGCAGTCCCTCTGGCCACATGTCTGTTTCAACCCATAGAGACAAACATATTCACCAAGATAAGTTTATAAAAATAACTTGGCCTCCACAGTTAATGCAGATAATTTGTTTTCTTTGGTAATGAGCTTCTGAACCCATGGACTCCTGATTCTCCTAATAAACTGCACCCATATAGGCCTTCTAGTTAGGACCTGGATTTAAGACAGACTTTGCATTCTACAAGTTCAATCCTGACAGGTGAATCACACTTTGATTTTTATCCAATAAATCAGTTAGGTGTGTGCAATAATTGATCAGGACCAGAGTGTTATAGGCCCTACAAGGTTCAATACCAACTGAGGATCTATGTAGAGGAGTGACAGTACTGAAACGGAGTAACAGCAGTAAGTAGGCTCACTTCTTGCGGAATTACCAGATTTAATGCTAGCCTCTCATTTAGGCATCAAACTCGCATTCACCTGTTGCTTCTTGCACATAGTATGTTTTTAGATAAGCATCTCCCACCCTCATCACCCACCCATCATGCATGTTTCATGACTGCATAGGGAGCCAATGCGGCCCTGCAACATGCATGATAGGTGGGTGATGGGTGAGTAATGGATGGGGAGGTGCTTCTCTAAAAACACCCATAGTCAATGTACCATGTACATAAACCCACTGCTGCACTTCTGTTTTCTGGTTACCTGAGATACCATAGGAATTCATTGTATCAATAGGCAACTTCAGGCCAACAGACAGTGGAAAGGAAACACAGGGAATATTGAGTAGCCATGAAAATATGCACTAGCATAAACATCTGTAAAAACAAGCATGCATATCAGATGTCATTATCCATTTCGCATGTGATGGATTTGCACAGGGTTGCCATTAGATTTGGTAACACCCTCGGTTACATTATTGTTAACCAAAACTAAGTGACGATACGGCTCCGCACCATCACTGCTGTCACCAGCCGCCACCACAGCTGCAGCTCTACTGCCACCAGGAGCCTGGACATCCTGGCGCTGGGCGTTCGGAGACAGGTAGGCGCGCCCTGATAGGAGAGGATGCAGAGCCCCCCTAGAACAGCGGTTGCCCCCTTCCTTTTCAGGAGGGGTAGGGATGGGGGTTGGGGGCTCCTCCCCACCCTCCAGTTGACTTCCTGTGACAGCGGCCCAGCATCACCACAGGACAAGGCCCCACACCATCACCGCCACTGCCAGTCACTGCTTCCGCTGCAGCTGCAGCCCTATCACCACCGGAATCCTGGACATCCAGGCGCTGGGGGTTGGGAGCCAGGTAGACTCACCCCGATAGGGGAGGGTGTAGAGCTCCCCCTGAACAGCAGTTGCTCCCTCTTCTTTGCAGGACAGGTGGGGATGGTGTTGGGGGCTCCCCCTCTCCAGTTGACTTCCAGTGGGAGGAGGGTTAAAGGGACAGCAACCCGGTGTTACTGCAGGACTTGGACCCATGCCATCACTGCCACTACCAGCTGCTGCTGCAGCTGCAGCCCTACCACCACCAGGAGCCTGAACATCCTGGCGCTGAGGGCTGTGAGCCAGGTAGGCTCGCTTTGATAGGGGAGGGTGCAGAGCCCCCCCCCGAACAGCGGTTGCCCTCCTCCTTTGCAGGAGGGGTGGGGATGGAGGTTGGGGGCTCCTCCTACCCCCCATCCAGTTGACTTCCAGTGGGATGAGGGTTAAAGGGACAGTGGCCCAGCGTCGCCGTAGGCCGTGTGCCTAAGGGCCACACCAAAGGCTTGTACGAGTTTGTATAGGGTATCTGGCTGGGGTATATATTAAGGGGATGGGGAGGATGGAAGGTAATATAGCTCACCCCCTACATATGTGGGGGGGGGAGGGGACTGGGTTGGGGAGGGTTGGGTACGGCCCCCTGGTGAGAGAGGGGGATCTGACCCAACAAGGGTGGGAGGTTCTGGTCTCCCAGTGAGAGGGGGGGACCGGGGAGGGGGGAGAGGCTTTGGGGGGGAGGGGG
>QEPC01004904.1:49112-77256 GCA_003113815.1 Sphenodon punctatus
GGTTTTTAGAGAACCGGTAACCGGTAAATCCGGTAGCCGGTAATGGGCCCGGGGTCCCACCTCTAGTAATTATACATTACAACATATACAGAAGTGTCTACTGTACTTTTGTTTCTGTGTCTGTGCATGTCTATGAAAAGAAATAAACTATTCTGTCCATGTCCTTTTTATTTTTCACTTCAGAGCCTTTTGTTATTGTTTTCTCTGCCTGGATCCTTGCAGCGCGATTGTCACATGCTAGACATACATAATTGGATTTTGCTTTTCGTGTCTTTGCTATTTCTCTGAGCTGACAGGCTTCAGACAAAGCATTTCCCAGGTTGCCCTTCCCTATCTTTACCCATGTTTTTTTTTTTCCCCTGCTCAGAAACACTGAAATGTGCATCACTTCAGAGCTTCTGGGCCAGAACAAAAGCAAACTCTTGGGCCTTCCAGAGTTTTCACCACTGGTTTTCCTCCCAGGGCAGGTCTTTTAAGCTTTTGTAGGCATGCTGTCAGAGTTCATACAACAACCCAGGGTATTAAGTAGAACTGAAATGAATACCTGCAAAAATGGGTATACTCAATGAATTTCTGGGGCCCAAATCAACCCGAGAACATCAGGTACCAGTCGGTACCTGATTGTGACCCAATTCAGGTACCTGATGTCCCAGAATATTGACTTCTGGTCCCAGTTTTTTGTTATATTGATTAGTAATCGGAAAATAAAAAAAATCAGTACCAGAAGTTACCAACTTTTCAGTTAGTACCTGATTGGTACCTAGGTAACCTGTCAAGTACCTAGTGTGGTACCCCAAAATGTGGGTATTACCCAAGGGTACTAAATTTAGTACCAGTTCTAGTATGGTCTTTGCTGCACCCAAACTGTTTTGTTTTTTTCTTTTGCCTGTTAGTTTTACTGTAGAAGTAGTGCACCATGCCTGAAATAATGTAAAGGTCCCTAAGAAGCAGGCCTATCAACATGCTGAGATTCAATGGTGTAATGCAAGCCTATACAGTGGACACAGCAAAAACAAACAAAACATGAACACATGGAAGCTGCAAATAACTTGGAGTATTTGATATGATTTAAGCGCATTAGAAAAATTACTAAGGATCTGATTAGAGTTGAAATGAAAATGGCTGATCCCGAAACAACATGACTTCTTATCTTTTCAGCCACCTTGCTGAATTTTCATGTTATTTTTTTTTGCCTTTGTAATTCTTTTTGCCCATTCACCTCTTTTGGTATGTCCATCGGCAAATTTCTGACACTTTTTGGAACTTTTGGGTTGATGAAAATGCCTAACCTCCAAATGAATGAATACATTTCCTGCATTGTCAGGAAAGCAGTGAATCGGCCATTTTCTATTAAAACAATGTTAAACACAAAAGATTGCTTCAGCTCTAGATATGATTACAGATATGGAGACCTGTGTCACCAACAGCTCTAAAGAGATTGGAAGGTTGTGGGCTCAAATCCCTCAGTTTTTAGGTGACCAAAAACTGGATTTCAGGGCTCATCTATAATTAGAAGATATACACATTATACTTACATAGATACATACATGATACCTAAATCAGGTGTTATCACTCTGGATTTTTTTAAATTTATTTTTTTAGAGTAATTGGCCCTGATTCTATAGTCTGTGGATCCCTCTATGCAAGCCGCGTGTGTTTATGCATGCACCCAGGTTGCACACGACACAGTGTGCCGGTAAAGTAGATGTGCATGGGTCCGAGCATATGTGGCTCCACACGGGATCTGCAGGCTATAGGATTGGGGCCATTGTAGATAATTCCTTGAAACATCAGCTGAGTATATAGCAATGATCAAAAAGAGAAACAATGCTAGGAATTATGGAACAACTTCCATATGAGAAGAGGATCAATAGATTAAGGCTCTTCAGCATAGAGAAGAGCTCACTTGTCGGGGGTGGAGGATGATAGAAGTTTGCAAAAACTTTAGTACAAAGTAAATTGGGAGCTGTTGAGCAGTTATTTACTCTCCCAAAATATTAGAGATAGTGGACAATCTATTAACATAAGAACATAAGAAGTGCCATACTGGGTCAGACCAATGGTCCATCTAGCCCTGCATCCTGTTTCTGACAGTGGCTAATCACAGTGGCTTGGGAGAATTAACTGAAAACAGATTTAAAACAAATAAAAAGTAATACTATGCAACACAAAATTAACCTGCTGAACACATTGGGTGCATTTTAACATACAGCAGTCCCAGTTCTGCCCATACAAAAACAAAAAATGGGAAATGAAACAGCCAATGCATGCAGCCAATACAATGCAGCCAATACATGCAGCCAATAGGTATATAAATAATAATGATATGAGAATACTGATAAACCAATTGAATAGAAATATAGCAAATGCCAATAAATTCCTTTAAAAAATAGAATAGACACCAACTGCAATGTCCAAATAAAATTAGGAAACTTCTTGTAGTTTATTCCATGTGAATTCTTCTTACAAAACTTCCAAGATGCGTTGCTCTTGAATCACCAACATGTTTCGACCACAAAGTCTTCCTCAGGGCTTATTTGCATCCACAACTTGATACCACTATTGAGAGTCTTTCCAATGACAAAATGAAAAACATGACAACCATTCCAAAAGATGGCTTACTACCAGATTTTAATTTAATCATAGCCATAAGAAATGGCCTCCAAATATATTAGTGAATACCTTGTAAGTGTCTTGTCACACCTCTCTATTGGCTCCTCTGTTCACTAAATACATACCAATCAACAAAACATTTATACAGGGTTTGATATTGTGTTTTTATTGTAATTACTATTCTTTATTTTAATATTTTAAAATGTTTTTTAAATGTTGTGAGCCGCCCCGAGATGCCTGAGGCAGGAGGGGGCGGCATATAAATTCTAAGATAAATAAATAAAATAAGATAAAGATGCTGTGAAGGCCAGTAGGATAACTAGGTTCAAAAGAAAATTGAATGAGTTCTTAGAGGATTGGTCCATAACCATACTAGTAAAGATGGCCAGGGGATGAGATTTCTTAATGTTGGATGCTGGGGGTGAAAAGCAGGAGACAAATCACTTGTGTAATTTTCTGAAGCAACCAAACCTGTCCACTTCTGGAGAGAAAATACTGGGTTAGATGGACCATTGCTCTGACCCAGTATGGCACTTCATATGTACTTATCACCTTGGCCTAAGGCAAGAGTAGCTGTGAGGCTGGACTGCAGATTCTTCAATCCCTGTGGAAATTTCTCAGAAATGTCATTGGATTAATGAAATATCTAAAAAAAAAAAGTGGTCTATAAGCAGGCTTTCCATTGGAATTTCGGTCCTTCTCTGGTAACAGTTGCTTGCTACATAAATCTCAATTTTCTTCTTTACAGCTTACATGTCTGTGCCCAGAGGACTCTGCTATCAAGGAAATAATCTCTTTGACTGACATGATCATCAATTGTGAAGGGATATTGCCATTCCAATTGATCAGACTGACATGGCAAAGCCATGTCAATGTAAATTAGGAACAGCATTGACATCATGGTAATGGGACAACGTGCAGCTGGAGGTGCAGTGTCCCAACTGCTGAAATTGTTTATCTTGGAGGCTCCTGAGTGTGAAAGGCTTTTCTGACTTAGGAAAATTGATCATGCTTCAGAGAGTGATTTTGAAGCTATTTGGCACCAGTGCCAGCTCTTTGCCCTGACATGAGTACCATTCTCTTCAGTGACTCACATTGGGTATAAACAGATGTACAGCAGCTCTGGATTTGTCCATGGATGCCTCTGTCTTCCCCGGGTTTACTAGTCTGCGTGAAGGGCATCCTCAAGATGTACAACTTGGAACAGGCTGGGACTGCTCTGGGGCAGCCCAGAATGGTGTGCTCTGAAATATTCAGGAGCACACCATGCGGAGCAGCAGCACTGCTGCTCATCTGCTCAGGGGACACATGGAGCATTTCGGCATCCATCCATCTGTTGCCACATTCAATACCACAGAGTTCTGGAAAGCAGCCTAGAGAATTGCTGGAGTGACCTGTGACTCTGTGACTCTGTGAACTGCAATTTTAGTGCCTCATGAATTTAGTGTTACATCTGGTAACACATCCTACCTCTTCTGCTTTCACTGCCTTCTCCCATTGTGTGTTAACAAACATGAAAGCAGGCCACTTTGGCCCACTCTGACAAGCTTTGGCCCAGACCTCACCTGCATGTTTGTGCAGGCACCGCCAGATTGTCCAGCAGCTAGCCTGGGTTGTGATCCCGAAGACCTCCAGGGTCACAGCCTGAGCAAAGATCTGCCCAATCAGGCCAAATCAGGCTATAAGGTTTGTTATGACCCAGCCCAGATCATGTCCACCATGGCTGACCACCATGATGGCCATCAATGACTGCCATGGCTGCCCGTCATGGTGGGGGACGGGATGCTCAGCACAGTGAAGGGGCAAGAACGGCCGGCTGCTCGTTCATGTGGCTCCCCCCATTACATTTGTTCAACAGGCCAACCCAGTCTGGACTGTGTCAGTGGTGGTTCCCCCACCTGCGCCAGGTCATGATGGCAGCACTCTGCTGTCACATCTGTTAACACCCATTGCCTCTTAATGACTCCTTACCTTAGGCTGAATGGTTATAGCCCATCTCTTAAATGTCATAAAGAAGGTTACGTTTCAAAGGGGTATGGCACACAAACTTACCATTCCAATGGCACAACCCCATTTACAACACACAGCCAATAGAATGACATTGGTGCTTAGATATTACTATGGCAATCAGCATGTTTGTTTCTAGGATGGTTTTGTATTGCTGAGTAGCAGCTGTACAAAAGCAGATGTACTGTCTGATGTGTCCTGGTATAATGGATGCATTAAAAAAAAAAGTGACACCATCTTCTGAGCTTAAAACATGCAGACAACTTTATTTTTGCTTCTTCCATCTGAAACACCCAGCTTAGTGTCAGGCCTAAGGTGGTAGGCTAAAGGCTGTGTCAGAGTTAGGGATGTGCAATTGTTTTAGTTATTATGAATAACCAAAGCTAAAAAATCATTTTTGTTTTAGTTATTCTTATAACTAAAACAAATGGGCTAATAAATAAATAAAATTACTAAAATGAAAAACATTTTAGTTTTAGTTATTGAAGGACCAGCAGGTGCCTGGCATTGGCCTCAAGCTGTCTGCCTTTGCTGGTAAACAAGAGTTTAGAAGGGAGGGGGAAAGCCCTTGGGTGATGGGTACAATCTGTTCAAATTTCATCCAAATTGGATGGGAAGCAAGGAAGTTACAGCTGGAAATGCATGCACACAAAACATGATGCTTATAAAATTGGGACCTTTTATCCAATCTTTTTGTAATTTGGTGGGTATGATCCCTTTGGTGAGGGGAATAATATTCCCAAATTTTATCCAAATTGGATAGAAAGCAAAGATGTTATAGCTAGACATGTATTTGTAAACTACAACATTTAATTGCTTATAAATCGGAGCCCTTTAGTCAAGCTTTTTGAAATGTAGTAAGGATAATCCCTTCGGTAAGAGGTACAATCCTTCCACATTTCATGAAAATTGGATGAAAAATGAAGACATTACAGTGAGAATTCCATTTTCCATTGAGACCAATGGGAATAACTAAAATGAATGGGAATAACTAAAATATTAACTAAAACGAATGGGATTTTTAAGAACTAAAACTAAAATAAAAACTAAAATGACTTTTTTTTCTGCACACCCCTAGTCAGAGCACAAAATGAGGATCTGTAGCTGAGTGCTTTGTTCCTTCTGGCATCCAGTCCGGAGGGCAAGTCAGGAATGGGGTTAGAGGCAAGTGTGGGGTCAATACCAGGAGATCACTTTATGAGGGAAGGCAGGAAAAGGAGGGAGACACCCTCAAATTATAAAAACTTAGAGCTGAAAGGGAACTCAAGGGTCATGANAAAAAAAAAAGTGGTCTATAAGCAGGCTTTCCATTGGAATTTCGGTCCTTCTCTGGTAACAGTTGCTTGCTACATAAATCTCAATTTTCTTCTTTACAGCTTACATGTCTGTGCCCAGAGGACTCTGCTATCAAGGAAATAATCTCTTTGACTGACATGATCATCAATTGTGAAGGGATATTGCCATTCCAATTGATCAGACTGACATGGCAAAGCCATGTCAATGTAAATTAGGAACAGCATTGACATCATGGTAATGGGACAACGTGCAGCTGGAGGTGCAGTGTCCCAACTGCTGAAATGGTTTATCTTGGAGGCTCCTGAGTGTGAAAGGCTTTTCTGACTTAGGAAAATTGATCATGCTTCAGAGAGTGATTTTGAAGCTATTTGGCACCAGTGCCAGCTCTTTGCCCTGACATGAGTACCATTCTCTTCAGTGACTCACATTGGGTATAAACAGATGTACAGCAGCTCTGGATTTGTCCATGGATGCCTCTGTCTTCCCCGGGTTTACTAGTCTGCGTGAAGGGCATCCTCAAGATGTACAACTTGGAACAGGCTGGGACTGCTCTGGGGCAGCCCAGAATGGTGTGCTCTGAAATATTCAGGAGCACACCATGCGGAGCAGCAGCACTGCTGCTCATCTGCTCAGGGGACACATGGAGCATTTCGGCATCCATCCATCTGTTGCCACATTCAATACCACAGAGTTCTGGAAAGCAGCCTAGAGAATTGCTGGAGTGACCTGTGACTCTGTGACTCTGTGAACTGCAATTTTAGTGCCTCATGAATTTAGTGTTACATCTGGTAACACATCCTACCTCTTCTGCTTTCACTGCCTTCTCCCATTGTGTGTTAACAAACATGAAAGCAGGCCACTTTGGCCCACTCTGACAAGCTTTGGCCCAGACCTCACCTGCATGTTTGTGCAGGCACCGCCAGATTGTCCAGCAGCTAGCCTGGGTTGTGATCCCGAAGACCTCCAGGGTCACAGCCTGAGCAAAGATCTGCCCAATCAGGCCAAATCAGGCTATAAGGTTTGTTATGACCCAGCCCAGATCATGTCCACCATGGCTGACCACCATGATGGCCATCAATGACTGCCATGGCTGCCCGTCATGGTGGGGGACGGGATGCTCAGCACAGTGAAGGGGCAAGAACGGCCGGCTGCTCGTTCATGTGGCTCCCCCCATTACATTTGTTCAACAGGCCAACCCAGTCTGGACTGTGTCAGTGGTGGTTCCCCCACCTGCGCCAGGTCATGATGGCAGCACTCTGCTGTCACATCTGTTAACACCCATTGCCTCTTAATGACTCCTTACCTTAGGCTGAATGGTTATAGCCCATCTCTTAAATGTCATAAAGAAGGTTACGTTTCAAAGGGGTATGGCACACAAACTTACCATTCCAATGGCACAACCCCATTTACAACACACAGCCAATAGAATGACATTGGTGCTTAGATATTACTATGGCAATCAGCATGTTTGTTTCTAGGATGGTTTTGTATTGCTGAGTAGCAGCTGTACAAAAGCAGATGTACTGTCTGATGTGTCCTGGTATAATGGATGCATTAAAAAAAAAAGTGACACCATCTTCTGAGCTTAAAACATGCAGACAACTTTATTTTTGCTTCTTCCATCTGAAACACCCAGCTTAGTGTCAGGCCTAAGGTGGTAGGCTAAAGGCTGTGTCAGAGTTAGGGATGTGCAATTGTTTTAGTTATTATGAATAACCAAAGCTAAAAAATCATTTTTGTTTTAGTTATTCTTATAACTAAAACAAATGGGCTAATAAATAAATAAAATTACTAAAATGAAAAACATTTTAGTTTTAGTTATTGAAGGACCAGCAGGTGCCTGGCATTGGCCTCAAGCTGTCTGCCTTTGCTGGTAAACAAGAGTTTAGAAGGGAGGGGGAAAGCCCTTGGGTGATGGGTACAATCTGTTCAAATTTCATCCAAATTGGATGGGAAGCAAGGAAGTTACAGCTGGAAATGCATGCACACAAAACATGATGCTTATAAAATTGGGACCTTTTATCCATTCTTTTTGTAATTTGGTGGGTATGATCCCTTTGGTGAGGGGAATAATATTCCCAAATTTTATCCAAATTGGATAGAAAGCAAAGATGTTATAGCTAGACATGTATTTGTAAACTACAACATTTAATTGCTTATAAATCGGAGCCCTTTAGTCAAGCTTTTTGAAATGTAGTAAGGATAATCCCTTCGGTAAGAGGTACAATCCTTCCACATTTCATGAAAATTGGATGAAAAATGAAGACATTACAGTGAGAATTCCATTTTCCATTGAGACCAATGGGAATAACTAAAATGAATGGGAATAACTAAAATATTAACTAAAACGAATGGGATTTTTAAGAACTAAAACTAAAATAAAAACTAAAATGACTTTTTTTTCTGCACACCCCTAGTCAGAGCACAAAATGAGGATCTGTAGCTGAGTACTTTGTTCCTTCTGGCATCCAGTCCGGAGGGCAAGTCAGGAATGGGGTTAGAGGCAAGTGTGGGGTCAATACCAGGAGATCACTTTATGAGGGAAGGCAGGAAAAGGAGGGAGACACCCTCAAATTATAAAAACTTAGAGCTGAAAGGGAACTCAAGGGTCATGAAGTCCAACCCCATACTTGGATGCAGGATGATTACAGCTACAGAATCCCTGACAAATGGCTGTCCAGCCTCTTTTTGAAAACCTCCAGTGATGGAGAGTCTACAATCTCTCTTTGGGTACTTGAACAAGGTAGCCTGTTCCATTGTTGAACAGCTCTTACTGTTAGGAGGTTTTTCCTCATATGTAACAGAAATCTACCTTCCTGGAACTTGAGCCCATTATTTCTAATCTTGTTCTTTACAGGAATGCAGTACAGTTCCTTGCTACCTTATTGGTGGGAGCTATTGTATCTTGTCTTTATTGTCTCCTCACTATGTGTCAGAGGGAAGGGGTGCAGGAACCGATACCATGAGAGCAACTATAGGCCTAGCCCAGGGGACACAAACAGGGGGGGAAACATAAGGAAAGGAAAACCTCTCAGCTGGTCTCTTGGGTGTTCAAGACTGCTCTCGTTCCTACAGCCAGGAAACCCAGCCTCAGAGTGTGCGGCTCATCATTGCGGTTATAGGAACAGGAAATGGAGCAGAATTCCCAAGGTGGAAGGGGGCAGTGGAGTGTGAAGAGTAACAATGGGGGATACAGGGGAGGGAGGAGCAGGGCAGGGACATGACAGCAAGGATTATATGCTACCCTATGGCCAATCAGGAAATCGGGAGCCAAGGTCAAGGAGACAGGACACAGCTGGGGAAGGGTGTGGCAACACAGGGGGTGGAGGCACAAAAGAAGACACAGGAGTCCGGACCTGGCCATTAACACCACCCAAAATGGCACTAGCCCTTCAGGCAGTGCTCCAGATTCTCCAGGATTGGGGGTTCAAGACCCAGTCCTGACAGTGACCCCCCCTTCATCCAACCTTTAGGATCTAAGGAGAGCAGGGGGCAGATAAAGGGACACAAATAACAGACAGGCAACACTACTATATAGCAGGATTAGGTGACCTGGGAAGGAATCTGGAAGGGGGACATCATTGCCTGAACAAAGGATAGGACCACTTGGCCACAGGAAATAGCATTTTGGGCTAGGGTCAAAAGGTGTAAGACAAGGGGCCAAGGTGTCAGTGCATGAAGGGCTGGGTTGACGGGGTACCCATTGAGTAGGAGGGAGGGCTACCGACCACAGAGCGAAATTATGGAACGAAACAATGACAGGTAGGGCATAAAAGGTATGGTGGGAAAGAACTAAAGTCAGAGGCTTGCGGTTAGGGTCAGGAAGCAGTCTCTGGCCTGAGAGCTGCAGGCAGGGCCCCAGGATCAGTCTCGGGGGCTGCTGGCAGGAACCAGGCAGCCAGATTTGATTCAGGACTCATCTCAGGGACAATGGCATTTCCTAAGGGGCCTCTTGATGTCCGTTCTACCACCTTGGGGTTGACAGGGAAGGGCAGTGGAACCTTCCAGCCTGGGAGTCTCAAGGCGTGTGAAGGAAACCAGTTATTGTGGGAGACGTTGGCTGGTCCCCTGGCATCCCAGGGTGGAATTGGGTTCCTTGGGTTAGGGTCTTGGGATAGCGGTAAATGCAGTGGAGCTTTAGCCAGACCCTGTCATGGAGGGTGACATAATGCTATGCGAACCGTAGAAACCATTCGGGGTGAGGATACTACTCTGGCTGTGGCCAAGCCACCAAGGCATAAGAATGGTGATTTCGGGGCATTGACCCTCAACTCGGAGTTGTGCAGAGTGGTCCCTATGATCTTCACAGAAGGGTCTCTTTGCCGTAATTGGACATTTCTGGAAGTGGAGGATAATGCCTCGATCTCTGATCCTGGGAAAACCTTGGAGGGAATAGGTGAAGTCTCCTGCTCGGTCTCCCTGGCCTCCAAAGGTGGAGATGCCCCATTGGCCTCGGTGGTAATTTGAGCCCAGAGAGGCTGGGAAAGGACAGACCAGTCTGAGTTGGGTGTTCCAGTCTCCAAGAGTTCTCTACTGGGGATCGAGGCTACATCTTCTGACTCTGTCCACTGCATTTCCTCCTCATCTGAAGCACCAGCTGTCCCATCACTCCAATCTTCCCTATCACCGTCATCCTCGGTGGCTGACCACTGCCTTTTATCCCATGCCCAGGGGTCTTGCAGCTTGGGAGACAAGGGTCTCAATCTCGTAGCCATATTTCACCCCCTCCGCTTTACAGATGTCGCCAAGGCCATGACTGACAAAGCACCATTCCCCTACACCAAATAGGCCTGCACTTTGCAATGGGCCTCAAACATCATTGGGGAAGGGTCGCATTCTCCTGGCCCTTCATTAACATATGACTCCACCACTTGGTATGATGCCCATTCCCAGGAGGCAGGGGGTTCCATTGGGTAGAGTGGGGGAAGTACCTCAACCACCCAGCTAGGAGTTCACTAAATACATAGAATTATTTTGGTGGGAGCAATCTGTCAGAGGGAAGGGGTGTGGGAACCGATACCCCGAGGGCAACTATAGGCATAGCCCAGGGGACCCACACAATGGGGAAAACACCAGGAAAGGAAAACCCCTCTTGGGTGTTCGAGACTGCTCTCATTCCTACAGCCAGGAAACCCAGCCTCAGAGTGTGCGGCTCATCATTGAGGTTATAGGAACAGGAAACAGATCAGGATTTCCAAGGTGGAAGGGGGCAGTGGAGTGCAAAGAGTAACAATGGGGGATACAGGGGTGGGAGGAGCAGGGCAGAGACAGCACAGGGAGATAGAGAGGGGAGGAGGAAACACAAGCCTTAAGGGAACAAGATCCAGGCCAGGCTACAGGGGAAACAAGCTTGGGGGAAGGGCACCAAGCAGAGTCACAGGGGAACACAGGCTTGGGGGGACTGGGATCAAAGCCAGGCAACAAGGGGACACAAAATTGGGGGAAGGGAACCGAGCACAGCCGCAGGGGAATGCAGGCTCGGGGGGACTAGGATCAAAGCCGGGCAACAAGGGGACACAGGCTTGGGGGAAGGGAATCAAGCAGAGCCACAGGGGAACGCAGGCTGGGATCATAGCCAGGTTACAGGGGGAACCCCCAACATCACCAGGACAGACAACAGGGGAGACCAGATGTAACAATACCAGGGTAACTATTAAGGGTTGCACACAAGGAGAGACAAAGACTACACTGACGAGGCATACAATAAGGAAAGGAAGGGCAAAGACCCATGAAATCACACACACTGCAGGGGATGAACAGCCCTCAGGGAGTGGCAGAGAGGGAAGGGCCCAACAGGCAAAGGGAAAGAAAGGTAGGGTTCACAAGATGGCTCACACTGTCTTGTGCACAGGAAGGTAAGAGCAGTTGCTCCCACAGCTTCCTCTGGCCACACCAAGGATTATTTGCTACCCTGTGGCCAATCAGGAAGCTGGGAGCCAAGGACACAGGACACAGCTGGGGAAGGGTGTGGCAACACAGCGGGCGGAGGCACAAAAGAAGACACAGGAGTCCAGGCCTGGTCACTAGTACCACCCAAAATGGCACTAGCCCTTGAGACAGTTTGATGATGAGCCATTGTGATCATTCTTTGAGTATTAGGGATGTGCGAACAGAGTTCGGTGGTTCGGTGTTCAGCCCAAACTCAGGTTTTGGGGCCGTTCACAAACACCCCGAACCCGAACTGCCCCCTGCCTGAACCGGCCAAACAAAGTTTGGGTTTCGAACCCATTCGGGTGGGGGATGGGGGACAGGGGGGAACCTGTTTTTCCCTTTCCCCCCCTCCAGTCTTCATGGGTGGAATGGGTGCCGGGTGGAATGGGTTTGAGCTTTAAGGAGCATGGAGGACCTGGGTTTTAGATGTGCAAGGACCAGGTCCTGACAAATACCTTGACTCTGCATCATCAGACCCTCCTACAAGACGGAAACGGCTTACTATTGTCATACCCATGAGTAGGGATTGAGACTTTTTCTGTGTCTGAACCATACGGTATAAGTGAATTTGTTACAGCTTACCTGTAGAGCCTTGGTTTTATAGCTAAAGCTGTAAAGACTCACATTTTTAGCTATGGAGGTCACTGGTTCGATTCATGGGGTGTCAGTTTGGTAACTGGCAGTGCACTACCACTCAGGAAATGTTTGGTATTGTTATGGCCAAGAAAGACCTAAAGCAGAAATAAACTGAAGTCAGTTACCACAGTAAGGAAGGGTCCTCGGTGGTCCAAAAGCTTGCTTACTTTACCAACAGAAGTTGGTCCAATAAAAGATAACCTCTGAAATACTTTGTCTCCCATTTTAAAAAATGCAGCGTTCTGTAGGTTATCTGGCCATATAGGAAAGAAGTTAGTAATAAAACTCCGATCTCCTGACCCCTTCATCTGCTTTTCTTCCTTCCAAGTTGACATGCCCATGGGTGGTGAAGTAAAACTGAATGAAATTGCCCACTTTACTGTCGTAGAATAGAATAATACAGATGTTATTTTAAGAAACACTAGTCATGATGTTCAGTAGGAATTTTGTACATGACTGGATTGTTTTTAACTTCCATTTTTTATTTAAAATAATACTGAGAATTTTAAGCTTACCTAAGGCAAATGAGTTTGTACAGTTGTGAATATGAGAATACTTTGACCTGCACATGTTTCTAATACTAGTGATAATGCATGAAATGAAATAAAGTCAAAGCTGACTCTTGGCAGATAGAGGAAAGAATTGTGTTTCCAAACTGACATAGAAATTGCAAACGTGACATCAGGGAGGTCAGGGAATCTCATCAAAGTCTCTTTATAGGCCAGAAGAACATTTTGAAATTCAAATCCAACTGACTTTACAACCCTGTACTTTTTTTCCCCTAGGTTTTTTGTTGAGGTTTGCCAAACACGTTCTGCCCAGGTGGCAATTTTCTGTGCTTGCTCTCAATCCTAAAGTGATTTTTATTTCCAAAAGTTTCATCAAAATCCATTCAACCGTTTTTTACTTATGTTTGTACTGAATAAATAAATGTGTCATGCTGGATTTGTAGATCACATTGCAGTTTACAAATCAAACAAGATTTGAGATAGCTGTATAGTAAGTTTCTGTAATTAAAATATCTATTATCTAGTATAAGCTAGAGAATAATAAATAATAATAATAATAATAATAATAATAATAAATAATACAGCCAAAAGTGTCTGTGGCAGAGGTTTCCAAATTGTGGCTTGGGGCCCCAAATGGGGATCATGCCGTCAGTAGATGGGCCGTGATCCTGATTGATACTAGATATACTTTCCAACTATGTTTGCTCTCTGGGGACAAGAATAAAGTCTCAAAATAAGGTCACACAGACAAAACGTTTGAGAACCCTTGCTGTATGACTTGTCACCAAGCTAGTTCTGACATTCTTGCTGCTCTTCTGAATTAATCAATCTGTTACACACATTATACCAGGGGTGGCCAAACTGTGGTTTGAGAGACACATTCAGCTCTCAGGCAGTTCAGGTTTTGTTCTCAGCTTTGGCCAGTTCCTGACCTTGTGCTTAATGGTTCTGTATCTTTCTCCATTGCACCCATTTCTCAACAGCTGAATTACAGCTGTTCTTCAGGACCTTAGCACTGCAGCCAGGAACTCAGAGCAGCAGCTTCACCAGCCAATCACAAAGCAGGAGAGGCAAAGAGGCACGAGACTCAGCCTGGGAGCTGCTGCACAGGTGTGTGTGTGTGTGTGTGTGTCTTGTGGCTCTTGGCCATATGAAGGTTTTGGTATGTGGCTCTTGGGGTTGGAAACCTTGCTCACCCCTGCATTATACGTTGAAGTTCTTATGTGCATTGCTAGTTTAGGATCAAGATCGTCAGAGCATGGTCTCTCTTTATAGAAGTCATTATTTTCAGGGAGACCTGGTCTGTGAGGAGGTATCCAGTGCAAACCATCTCGGGTATAAAGTATGTTCATCTACTGATTGATTTGGCTGGAGGCAGATTAGGGTTGCTGCTGGTATACTGCACACCTACCTGTAAAGCAACACCCCTACATGCTCCAGCAGAATTGGTGTCAAAGGTGGTCTTGTGGTCTCCGAGGGCTTTGGTCCTGGAGAACTTCAATATCCATGTGGATGCCAATTTTGGGGGAGCATGAGTTCATGGCCGTCATCACAACCATGGGATTGTCTCAGAGCATTGTTGACCTGACACATGAGGGGGACGTACCTTTGACCTGATGTTTTGCACTGGCCTTGAGGCAGGGGATCCGGTGGTGGGGGAAGTGATAGCTGTGCCCTTGTCATGGTCAGACCATTACTACCTCCGGGCTGGTCTCCTGGTGCATGTCTTCCGCCAGAGAGGTGCTGGACCAGTTCAGTTG
The DNA here is from genome assembly GCA_003113815.1 of Sphenodon punctatus. NCBI lineage: Eukaryota > Metazoa > Chordata > Lepidosauria > Sphenodontia > Sphenodontidae > Sphenodon > Sphenodon punctatus. The sequence goes on from QEPC01004904.1 coordinate 63,865, forward strand.
GTTCATCCTCAGATACTTATGGAACCAGAAAGGTTCCGGACAGCTCTTGGGGAACTACCCCTCAATCTTGATGACCGTTCACTCAATGACCTCTTAGCTTTTTGGAACACCTTGCTGACTAAGGCCATTGACTGAATGGCTCCTAGGTGTCCGCTTGCTGAATACCAACATAGGTCCCCTTGGTTTACAGAGAACCTGTAATGAATGAAGCAGGAGGGATGGCGGTTGGAGCGACGGTGGCACCATACGCCTGCTGAAGCCAATCGATTGCAGCATAGAGTTAGTTTAAAATCCTAAACTATGGCTGTGCGGGCAGCAAAGAAAGCGTTCTTTGCTGCCCTCATAGCATCTGCAAACTCATGTCCAGCTGAACTTTTCCGGGTTGTGCAGGGGCTGTTCAGTCCGGTCTCCCTTTGCCTGGAACTGGAATCTTCCGGTGCTCGCTTTGACATGTTTTTTGACTTCTTCATGGATAAAATCACCCGGATTCACCACGACTTTGATGCCACAGTTGTAGCAATGGAGGCCCCACCTTGTCCGGTTTCGTGGGATCAGTTTCAGTGGGTCTTGCCCGCTGAGACAGCGGATGCCCTCAGGACAGTCGGAGTCACTTGTTGTGAATTAGATCCATGCCCGTCCGGAGCATGGTCAAGGCCTGCTTGGAGATGCTAGGGCCATTGCTGGCTGGAGTTGTCAATGCCTCCCTTAGGGAGGGCAGAGTGCCAAGCTGCCTTAAAGAGGCAGTGGTGCGGCCCCTGCTCAAGAAACCATCTCCCCCCCGGCCCTGCCTGGTTGTTTTTTTTTNTCGGAGTCACTTGTTGTGAATTAGATCCATGCCCGTCCGGAGCATGGTCAAGGCCTGCTTGGAGATGCTAGGGCCATTGCTGGCTGGAGTTGTCAATGCCTCCCTTAGGGAGGGCAGAGTGCCAAGCTGCCTTAAAGAGGCAGTGGTGCGGCCCCTGCTCAAGAAACCATCTCCCCCCGGCCCTGCCTGGTTGTTTTTTTTTTAACCCCCCTCCGGGATCGCCCGCATCCTTACCTGGTGGTGCCAGGGCTCTGGCCCTGGGTCCGGCAGCGGGTGAGTCCAGCAGTGGGTCCTCTGGAAGTGGTGCTCCGAAGTGCTTGAGGCTGCTACTAGACCTTCCAGGTCAAACCGGAAGCCCTAGTAGCGGCCTGAAGTGCTCCGGAGCGCCACCCCCACTGGACCCACGGCTGCTGAACCTGGGACCAGAGACCGACCTACCTACCTAACAAACGATGTGGTAAAATCTTAGCTTGTGTGGGCTATTGTCTCATTTGTTTTTGCACAATGTAACAAAATAGCAAATAACAAATATCCAAAATAAAGTGTATAAATAGGTGAAACATACAGAATGAAATTCCCAAGATAGTGAATATCTGAATATCAGTTCAGGTGGAAATAATTCTTCAGATATTTCCTGTATTACTCAGAAATGCAAGTAATAATTAGAAATCAGATATCGACTATCCGTTTCATTCCAAGGATTCCACAAACCCAGTGTCCCACTCCAGCCTGTTTTTGATGCACTCTGGGTACCTGTAATGAATAGTAAATAGTAGCTGCAAATAAGTGGTTGAGGTTTCTTGGTACTTCTCTAAAAAAAAGAAACTAGCAAAATGAATGGGATTGGATCTGCTCATGACCTCAGTTATGCCCAGCCCTGGTTTTGAATAAAGGAAGAACAGGAGTGACCAATGTTTTTTCTAGCTCAGCTGTGGAGCTTTAGCTTTTTACCTTAAATTTTAATGATTCACATTTTTAGCTCTGCAGGTGCAAAAAAATAGATTATGTGTATTTTTCATTTGTAATCATATGATCACTAGTATAGAATTCAGTTGATATAAGCCTTGATTGCTGGCTCATTGTGTTTATTGACTTTATCTTGTATTTATGCTTCCAGTAAACACCGTTTGATTATCTTCACATACATCCCCTTTTCCAATAAGTTCCCAAATCTCTGTGGCTCTTAAGGATGATTAGAAAAAGTGTGTCTGGAGATTTTTTGGCAACATTGTTCTTTTCTGGGTAACTGCCTGAGAGAATTCGATATGTATAGTATTAAACAATTATTCATAGTGGCATGGACCTGCTATTGACAAAATATCAAAAAGCTAGAGTTTTTCCACATGTGACTCATACGATGGGCTCAATCCTAATCCCTGCGGATCCCATACGGAGCTGTGCACAAACCGTGCATTTCCTCATTGTGGGCACATTGTGTCTCATGGAAACCCTGCCCATGGGATCCGCTGGGCATGGGATCGCAGTCAGTGACTATGGGGCATGAAATGACAGGACTGGAAATAATCCCCAGCAAGGACTGGATCAGCTTGCATTGAGGCTCATCTGAAACATGCTCATCTTAGATGAGATGGCCATGTGTAGCAGGGTGATTCAGTCCTGCAAGGGTTAATGGGCTCAGCTCCCCTGATTTTGGCCAGATAAACCTTCCCAGATGTAGCAGATGGAATAAAGCTAAAGGCGGTCAGCTGTGACTGGGGAAGTTGGCTGGCCACAGGGGAGAATAAAAATCCCAAATGTGACTACAACAGGGAAGTTTACCAAGAAAGATGGGAGGAGTGTCCTGCAGGCCAGAGAAGAGAACCCTAGAACACGGGATGTTGAATGTTATGTTAAGAAACTTTTACTGTTGTTTTGCATGAGGAGTTTGTAGACCTGATGTTACTGCTGTGATGAGCTCTATGTGGAGCCTTGGAGCAAACAAGGGACTGAGGGCCTTTTCAAATGGACTGGGGGTCCCACGGGTACGTGGGATGGATAGGTGTGTGGCCCAGTGGGTGGAGATGGGGGTGAGGCTGTTCCCACAGGCACAAACCCATTTCCACAAACTTCCACCCATCCCCACGCATGGCGGGACCTCCGTTTCCCCTAATGCCTCCATGCTTGGGAGATGGCTGGAGATGGGTGAAGTGCAGGGGCATGCACGCACCTCCACCCATCCGCCACGGCATTTCCATGGGCACCCTCCACCCATCATCACACAGCGAAACTGCGTGGAGATGGGTGGAGGCATCTTGTGTGAAAAGGCCCCGAGAGGGGAAGAATAAAGTGTCCTGTACTATAAGAACTGTGAGTTTTGTGCTTGTGTGGGGGGAAATTGAGATACAGGCCAATAGGGATGTGCGAACAGAACCGAGTTCAGAAATTTGGTTCGGTTCAAAAATCGAGTTCGGTTCGGAGGTTCTGTTCGGTCGACTGAACTATTCGAGTTCGGTCAAATTCCGAATTTCCAAATTGAGTTTGCACATTCAAAACTGGTGTTTTAAGCTGTTTTTGGCCTTCCTAACTGGTTCGGATTCGACCGAACAATTCAGTCGAATTCAAGTTCAGTTCAGAAGTTTGGTTTGGTTGACCGAACTAGTTGAGTTCAGTCCAAACTCCAAACTTCTGAACCGTGTTTGTGAGGTTTTAGGGATACCTCACGAGGGAAGGGTAAGGCGGGAAGGACGGGTTCACTCGCTGCGGAGATCCAGACCCCAAGGCTTGCCAGGAAAACTACACTCACGATCTTATAGGGCTTTACCCAATACCCAGCCTAGATCATCATTGGGTATCTGGGATCGCACAAGCCTTGGTCCACTCCCTAGTTGACACTCACTCAGGGGCCCAGGAAGGTAGGGAAGGGGGGAAGGGAGATAGTGCGGCAGGGGTGGTGGGATTTCCAGGAGCGAGGGCTAGAGAAGGGGCTTTCACTCCAAGGCCCAGGGACACCAAAACGTGGGGCACCAAAGGAACGTACTCACCTGCTGCACTCTAGTTGCCCACACTCTCACACACCACTCACTCTATCAGCCACTCACCACACTGCGCCCTTTCACAAGCTCAAGATACTCAAGGTACGGTTTAGGGAATCAGGGGGCCAGTCTCACAGGCAGAGCACTGTTCACCAGCACAGTGGCTCTGTCTCTTCTGCCTTAAGTACGCTGGGGCGGGGGGTGGGCCCGCAGCCACTCCAAGCGGCGTGGCCCCATCTGTTGGGGCGGGGCTGCTTCCGGTGCTCTAGGCGTCGCTGTAGCGCTGTTCCCTGGGAAGGCTGTGGTTGCCGGGGGTGTGGCCAGCGTGCAGCGCATGCTTCCCGGTCGTGCTGGCGTTTCTGCAGGGGAGTCGCCGCTTGCTCCAGGAGGCAGACTTGAGGGCGCGGAGGTATGTCTTTCCCCTTGCGGGGCCACTGGGGTTCGGGGAGGGGTTCTACTGTGCCCTCCAGGCCGGAGCCTGACAGCGTTCACACATCACAGGCCAAGTCCCAGACCCATGCAAAGAACAAGCTGGGAGTGAACTTGTTTATACCATGTCATTTACGTGCATGAAACCCGCTTGTGTAAAGAAGTTTTATATGTAGAATTAAGTCTGGGAAGGTGTAACTGTTTAAGGCACTTTAAAACAGAATGTACACAGAAATAACATTCCAAGCTCAGCATTTGAGGAATTAGTGACTGACCACGCTACATGGCATCTAAGTATATCAGATTCTTAAATCAATCAAACTACTATACCCAATAAAATATTATTTTTTAAAAAATCTAAAAAGTACTCCCCTAATGGCTTATAATGCCTCCAAAAGATGCCATACAACTGACTCAAGCCAGGCTACATTTTAGTGCCTGGATAGTTAAAGTATAGCATTTTCCATTATAACACATGAACATTCTATTCATTAAAAAATAGAGATTATTTATGGTATCATAGTACAACTTTGTATAGAGAGTCTCTTGGGTGAGAGGGTGAAACTGTGAAAGTTTAAGCCACATTCGATAAACAATGGATGAGATACAGCCTTTTAGAAATTGCAGACTGGGGAGCAATTTTTTAATTGTTCCAACAGTCTCAAACTGAAGAGCCTTTGGGATTTTAAAGTGTTGTCTGTGAAACTGACAAGCTGTTAGCAAATTGAAGCCTGCAAGCCAGGATTACCTTTGTTTATTTTATTTTTTTTAAAGAACAGAGAGCAGTTTTAAAGTTATATGGTTTTGAACACTCTGTTTTGGGCTATGGGAGGGCTATGGGAGAGAAAGTTATGCAGGACATGTGAAGTTGCTGATTGTAGAGCCCAGAGGGCAGTAGGGATGGGCAAACGCAGTTCGGAGTTCGGACCGAACTCGGTCTGTTTGGTCGACCGAACCGAACTTCCAAACTGAACTCGAATTTCAAACCGAACCGAACCGAATTTCTGAATTCTGTTCTGTTCGTCCCTCCCTAGTGGCAACACACACCAAAAAAACTGGTTTTGAATAGCCGAACTCGGTTTGGAAGTTCGGAATTCAATCGAACTTGGTCTGTTCAGTCAACCAATCGAACTTGGTCTGTTCAGTCAACCGAACTGAACTTCCGAACCGAACTTGAATTTCAAACTGAAACGAACCGAATTTCCGAACTCGAATTTCAAACCAAACCGAACCGAACCAAATTTCCGAACTTTGTTGTGTTCGTCCATCCCTAGAGGGCAGGCAATGGTGTTTTTTCACCCTCTCTGTTGTTCTCATTGGTGGAGCTTGGGGCAGTTGTCTCCAGGGGTTTGGGGGCATCAGGAGGGAGACACCCCCAGTCGCCCCTTGCCCTCTACCCATTTTTGCCACTGCTTGGTGCTGCCCACTCACCTGACTGCTTGTATGTCTGCCCGCCTGTCTGTTTGGTCTGCTGCTGCTTCTGCTTCTGCTTCTGCTGCTGCTGCTGCCACCTCTCATGTGTGATATTTTCAAAGCTCCCACTCTGGGGCACATGTTGCGGATGCCATTTTTCTTGTGTGGTATCCTGGGAAAAATTGTCCTAGCATATCATACAAGGAAAATGGTGGCCACAATGTGTGCCCCAGAGCAGGGCCTTTGAAAACAGAAGGTTGCTATCAGGTGGCCAACAATAAAATTATTACTTACTTACTTAGTCACCAAGGCTCTTCCAGATGGTTCCGTTCATTCTCACAGTTGTGAAAATTATGGAGCCACTCAACAAAGAACCTCACACAGCTGAGATTTTCCTTGTGTGGCATGCTGGGAAATGTAGTCGCAGCATGTCACACAGGGAAAATGACAGCTGGAGCATGAGCCCCAGAACAGGGCCTTTGAAAATCTCACACAGTGTCTGTGTAAGTGGGATGGAGGCAGAGGTGGTAGCAGAAGCAGCAGGAGGAGAAAGAAGAAAGCCAGAGAATGAGCATGCTGGTTCTTCCCACCCTGATCTTCTCCTGTCCTCCCATCGTGCCCCCATCCCCTCCCCCGCTCAGTCCCAACCCTGTGACTGTTCATCTGAAGCTTATGGTAACTGAGGGATCACAATGTCTCTCCGGGGGAGGGCGGAACAGACATACGTGTAACAAAATGGCCAGGTGTGTTACTCCACAGGACACTCAATCTGGGGTTTCAGTGTGCTCCTACTTGGTTGGCATGGCCTCAGGTATTCCCTCATCTTGTGTACAGCCACCTCGAGCTGCCTAAGCAGGAGTGGAGGGGTATAAATAATGAAAATAAATAAACATATAAATAAATTATAGTGTTTTTTTCTTGTTTGAAAGCAGCCTGTGCTGCTTCTTGCTCCCATTCTAGGACTGAGATGAGAACAACTGTTCCCATTCTGAAGGGAAATACTGACCTTTTGGGAGTGCTTGCACATGTTCTTCAGTACTTAATCAGTTTCTGGTGATTTCATGCTTCCACCATTTTTTTTTAATTCCCTCATTTTTGTCATTTTCTGGGCCTTCCCAGGACTTTTTTATACTTTCTGAGAATTTTACCGCAGTTTTACAGCACTTTTATTGCAGTTTTAAGCGCTCCCCACCATGCTTAGCCAGCAATTTTTCATCTTCACAGCCCCTGAAGATATATGCGAGACACATATGAGGCTTGGAACCACCCTGTCCAACTTATGAAAAATAGCAGAAAATGGTGAAAATAATGGGGAAACCGGTACATTTCTGCTTCGCACGAATCTCGGCAAATGTGCTGCTTCCATTGGAAGCACTACTCACTGAGATTTCTTGTTCCAGGCCTACCCCATTCTGCCATCCTGGGCTACTTCTGTGTGTTTGTCTTTGGACCGGCCCACCACAGTCAGTGTTCCAGCCTGCTCCTACTGCTGGTACTGATCTTATGGGGCATGGAGAGGTTGGGGGTGTCTGACACCTTGGCCCTGGCTGAAGTGTGGCTGAGGAGGGGTGTGCAGGGGCTTCTGGCTGACATATGTTGCAGGGCAGCTGGCTATGGGGTTGTGTGCAGGGATGTGCACAGATTTCTTTTTCCATTTTCTTCGTTCCTTTCATTTTCTTTATTAAAATTTCGTGTGTTTTCATTTAGATTTAGATTGTCTTCCATTTTCTTTTTTACTTTCATTTTTGTTTTGCATTGATTTCAATGAGAAATGCATTTCTGGCTATAAGTTCTTTTTTCATCCGATTTGCATGAACTTTGGACAAATTGTACCCCCTCACCCAGGGGACCATCCATACCACATTTCAAAAAGACTGGATAACGGGTCATGATTTTATAGGCAATTAAAGTGTTGTGGTTTGCACACATGTTTCCAACTGTAACATCTTTGTTTTCCATCCAGTTCTGAGGAAATTTGGACTCAATGTTCCCCTCATGCGAAATTTCAGAAATTTTCAGTAATGGGTCCCTATTTTATAAACAATGTATGTTTTTGCCCATTTATGGTTGTAACATCTTTGCCTTCCATCCAATTTGGATGGGATATGGGAAGATTGTACCTCTCACCCAAGACATTATCCCTGCCAAATTTCAGAAGGATTGGATAAATGGTCCCAATTTTACAAGCCTGCCTGCAGTCCTTCCCAGCACAATAGTGAAAGAGAAAGTCTTTCGTTATTGTCGTTACTATTTGCTGTTGTTTTCTGTATTCAATATAGAAAAAGAAAGGGGGCTCTCATTTTCTTTATTCTATTGAAGAAAACAAAAGGCACATCCCTAGTTGTGAGCCAGTATATACTGCTCCTTGGGCACCATGTGTGCAGCACAGAGTCTGAGAATTAGGTGACTGAGCTGGGCTTCTGAGGGCTGTGGCCCGTTGCTGCCTTCCACTTCCCCAGAGACGTTGGGATTAGGTAGAAGTGCAGAATCACCAAAAACTGATGAAATACTGATGGACACTCTCAAGCACTACTGAAAAGTCAGTATTTTGCTTTGGAACAGGAACTCTTGCTCTTGTCTCTGCCCTAGAAGGGATGGTGGGATGCAGACGAGAGCATGGCTTCGCAGGAGATTTCTGAGTTTCCTGATTTTCTCCCGTGCCCTATGGCGGCTGGATCCTCTTTCATTCGTCACTGCTCTGCTGATGGCAAGAGGACACGCACAGGGCTGGTGTGACTGCCTTGATTGTATGCTGGAGCTCGACCTCCTGGGGGTTGGGGCGGGGAGGGCTGTCTACCAGGAGGAGGAACTGACTGCTGCCAAGCTTTTTTCCCTGTAAGGTCTGGACACGACTAAAGATGCAGGTCACCCTGGGGCACAGGGATGCTTTTGACCCCCACTGGTGGTGCAGCATATGCTGGCAAGGGGCTACCAGAGAGGCATGTATCAATGGAGTTTATATGTGGAGGGAGTGAGGTTCCCCACTCCAGGCGGCAGGACCCTATTAAACATTTCTGCTATAGGCTGCCAGTGTGACTGATCTGTAGAGGGAGAGCGGTTCTTCACTCCGCTGGGACCCCATTGGAACTTTGCACTATGGACTTCCAGTGTGACTGATCCATGACCTGTGGAGATAATGACAGTTGGAAGAGACTGGACTGGAAGCCCACCAGGGGATTAGTAGTTTGGTCCTCTCTCTGAAACAGTTGTGGAGTGCCTAGCCAAAGTGATGTAGAGCTCCTTCCATGCACTTCATGGGAAGGATAAAGTGAAGATGAAGATTTTACTCTTTGACTGGATATTAAATTGACCTAAGCTTTGTCTTTCAGGCAGCAAACAAAAGCCTTCTTCAGCTCCTTATTTCATTTTATTCCATTTTGTTATTAATTGCTCCCCTGCTCCTCTCATTGTCAGACTCCCAACCCAACTCTTCCTGCTGTATGTTTCTCAGGAATGATATGAACAGTACAAAGACCAAATAAGTCTACAATCATGCCCAATAAATCAATATATAAATTTAATTTAATAAAATCATGGCATAGGTCCGATGATTGTGTAGATAGTTCATTTTTAATTATTTTTGTATGCATTATTTATATTGCTATACAACTTTTTCTAGATTATGTTTATTAATAAAGTTATATTGTTTCCATTTTTGTTTCAATGTACAGTCCATGGTTGTGACTGTATGTTTCTCAACAGCTGTGTATTGCAGTTTTAAATAGTGTCTTTACTTTTTACTTATGTAACTGATATCTAACTGATATCCATAGTATAGTAACTGATATATAACTAATGGAAGGTTTCCTATATGTCAAGGTAATCAATATTCTTTGTATAAATCAATATTTTATACACACTAAATAAAACCTGTGGGTGAAATTAAAAGACTTCCAAATTCCCTAAAAGTAATCTCTGTAAAACTATGCAGTGTGACCCCAAGACTCAATAAAATCAGTGAGAAGGTAAATTTTTTATCAACTTGTTTTTTCTTTCCAATTTCCCCCCTCTGCTGCGGATAGTATTTAAAGTAGTTAAGTAGTGCATTTCTCTTCAAGAAATGTATGCAAATGGATTTCTGAAATGGACCATTAAGTGTTTTGTCTGAAGTCAGAATCCATCTCATTTAGCTGCATACTATACTATTATTTGTATCAAAACCACTCCAAAATTATCAGTGTATCGAGTCCTATTGCCTGTTGCATAACAAGGGAAAGGATAGCAAAAACATTTCTTCTTTCTTTTTTTCTTTGTCATCCCCCTCCAGCCCCCTCTCCCTTCTTGTCTGTTTTGCACTGTGATCAGAAACACTTTCCAGCAAAAGGAATGCAGTGGCACCACTTTAAACAAGTGTTTAACGGCTATTCACACAAGGCATATCCCAGTTCTCAATTTCTTGTCCTTTCACTTCCTCCTCATCAATGTCCAGTGTTCTAGAGATGGTTCCATGTTATAATAGCCCCGTGGCTTTCTTTCAAGACACACAAACTTTGGTCTGGCTATGGGCCAAACTTGGGTTTCGATGACAACCAAAAAGCTAGAGCAACAGGTTTTGGCTAACTAATACATAGCCAGTGTAGCATGTGGAAGAGTCGCTGACTGCCAAGTGTCAGTACTGGTCTCCAGCAAGAACATAAGGCATGCCATATTAGCTTAGACCAATGGTTGGTCTATCAAGCCCAGCAATCTGCTTCCAACAGCAGCCAAATTTGGTTGCTTCACAGAAATATGTAACAAGTCCTAAAAGTCATGTCCTGCTATTCACTCCCAGTCCTGTCAGAGGTCTCATCCCCACGTCCTGACCAATTTGTCCAATAGCCATGGTGGACCTATCCTCTAAGATCTTATTCAATCCTTTCATGAACCCTGTTATGCTCTTGGCCTTCACAACATCCTCTGCAAAGAGTTCCACATGTTAATTGTATGTTGAGTGAAAAAAATACTTGCTTTGATTTTTTAAAAACTGCAGCAGGATCAAGCTTTCTCACAGCACCACTGCCGATTCTCTCTGTGAAGTCCCTGGTCATTAATTCAATTTTTGGCTACCCAGATGTAAGAATGATAAAAAAAGAATGTTTTTTTGCAGACAGATGCGGGGCTGGCCACCCCCAGAGTTGTTCTGGGGTGCACACACACACACACACACACACACGCTTGCAGCCCCATGTGTGTCAGATTTAAATGACCCCGGTGGCTTCTGTGACCTAAGGTCTGCCTACGCGATGTCCCCCTCCCCCACACCATAGCGTTTCAGGCAGAATGCCTGATGCTCTAGGCTGATGCCCACAAATTATAGTGTTTCCTGGGGCAACCCCTGGCTGAGAGCAGAGCTGCAGCAGCCATCTGCTGAGCAGATGGACAGAAGCTCCACCTTGGACCGGTGCCCCAGGTTTGGGTGGCCTGCTCTGCTGGCGGTGCTTCTGGAGTTCCAGAGCAACACAAGCAGGGCTGGAATGGAGCTGGGACAGCCTGCTCTGCCTCTGTTCCACCTGCTCATCTGACGGCCCATGTTTAGACAGACAGGCCACCCAGAGGTGAGGCAGAGCAGAGATGGGGCTGATGTCCATCTTAAAGTACCCATTGTGTGTATATGCTGCTGCATTGTCCCCATCTTTGTTTGTTGACATAGTTCTTGTATTCAAAACCACTTGTGGTGGAAGTGAAAATTCTGGAACTTTTAATTGTCACAAAACACCTTGTGGCAAAGGAGGTGAAAAAAATTCCTTTCCCTGAATTAGAGTAGAGCTTTCCAAAGCAGTAGAATTCTAGCATTGAGAAAGGAAGGCTGTAGGGTATGGGTGGGGGACCTCCAGCCCATTTGCCAAATCCAGCTGACAGCTGTTTTTAATTTGACCCTTTTCAAATTCTTGGGATCTTCCCCATAGAACCATTCCTAATCTCAAGCAATGAAAGAGTGAACTCAGGAGAAGGGAGAAGAGGTGCAGGCATGTACCCAAGTATAATGGATGGATCCATGGCATATATCCATGAGCTGGACCCTCCCTTTCATTCTCTCATCCTGAGCACACCCCATAACTATCCCTGCCTTCAACTCTTATCCAGCCCATGGAGCTTGTACTAGTTTTTTAAAAAGGCTTGCGGGGGGAGGGGAAAAGCTTTCCTACTCCCGACAGAAGTTCTGGTCTATTCCTTACAAAGGTTTGTGCCTGTTGTATGTAAATATGGATGTTTTTCAAAGTTTAACCTAATATTTTTAGTCTGTTTTCCAACTCCACTTCTGTAATACAGAACATGTGCCATTTAAATTGAAAACTTTGGAATGCTGGGTGTTGGTTAGTTAGTGAACTAGATTCTTTTTATAGCTCATTAGGTGCTATGTTCCTAAGTGTTGGTCAGTCTCAGAAGTTGCAGTTTTATGGAGTAAATTTGGTAGAACGTGTTCCCATTACAATATTTAAGAAATGCATGCAGCCAAGTCGATTGAAATCAGAATTTGGATCACAGATGGTGTACACTAGTGCAGCACTGTTTATATAATTAGGTATTTGACATTCGGCAAAAGATTGTGATTCATACTTGTTTTGCGTACTCCAGCAATAATAAAGTGCCAATGTAAAGCTTTGTGCTTATGGCAACAGCTAGAGTCTGCTCTGCAATTTCTAAGAAAAATAAACTTCCCTGTTAATACCATAACAGAGATTTGCATGGATGCTATGCCTGTCTTGAATAACACATTTCTTCTAATTCAGTGCTGTGCTTCTCCAAAGAATTTCTTATGTACACTTTTAAGAATCCCTTTCTGGTTTTATTACAATGCAGTGATTGATACAAACATGTTAAATGAGTTAGCCTTCTATTTGCATAAATGGTTGCTTTGCAGCTTTGTACTCTCAGAGCAGAGGCACAACATTACATCACACCATCCTGTACATGGCATATCTCTCTCTACAGCAGAGTTGGGGAGTTATCCCCTCCTGTGGGTTACAATGAAATTAATACAAGCTCTGAGGGTTGGACAGAAGTTGGGGAGCAGGTTCAAGATAGGGGAAAGAAGGGAAAGAGTGCAGATGATCCATCCATTATCCTTAAGAGCATGCCCTAATCTGAGCTAGGGGTGTGCATGTCATTTTTGTAATTACAATAACAATAACAAAAATTGTCATTTTAATTATTGTTATTGCAGTAAGAAAAATGACTAATAATAATAATAATAATAATGAAAATAGAGATGGAAACATTTTGTTTTTGAAATAAAAGAAAAAAAATTACAAATGTATTTCTGTATATAACTTTTTTGTTTCTTACTCAATTGCAATGAATATTGGGGAGTTTGTACCTCCAATGGAGGGTACTATGTGTACCAATTTTCAAAACATTTAGATATAGGAAACCAGTTTGAAGCAATTGAATGTTGTGATTTAAGGAAAAGCTCTATACACATTCATGACAACAACTTCGTTATCTTCAATCCTATTTGCATGATACCTGTGAATATTATGTCACTGCACAAGCTTACCATGTCTACAAATTTTCAGAAAGATTGGATAAAGGGTCCTAATGGTATAAGACATTAACATGGAAGTACATTTCCAGCTGTAACATTTTTATCTTCCATCCTGTTTACAAGACATTTGGCACACATGTTATCAGATACCTGCCCTGTCATCTCTGCCAAACTACAGGACAATTTAATACAGAGATCCAATTTTATAAGCAATTGAAGTTGTCCCCTTGAAGACCATTATTCAGATAAATAGCAGCACATGCAGTGCCAGTCAAAGGCAGGCACCTGGCATGGCAGGGGGAGGGAGG